>JAATLQ010032468.1:0-14286 GCA_013421005.1 Heliconius erato x Heliconius himera
TTAATCAAAACCGCGACCCGCGCGAGAAAATCCGCGGAAAATTTTGATTGATAAGGCGATCAATTTAATGAGCCAGAACGCACCAATCCCTACTACTATGAAACTTGTAGGGACATGAATTTAATATTGAAACGGACACTGACTCAGAGATAATTGCAAAAGAAATACTTAAGGGATAAAAATCTTTCCTCTTTCAAAGGCAGGTACAATTCGTCTTCCGGTGAGACATGTATCAACAAATTTGTACATCAGCTTACGTAGCCTTTCAAATCAGCGCTGATTGTACTTAATATTTAACCCTGAGTCAGAGATGATTACAACGAAATAACTAGGTGATAACCAACCGATACAATTATGAAACGACTCTATGATGAGTAGGTATTATACGAAAACAATTTTACTGCGAACTAGGTTAGGTTAGGTTAGTATTGTTATGCAAAAAAAATAAAACGAAATCCGCGGTTGATTAATTAATTAATCAAAATGGTGCGCCAGCAACACAAATATGAAACGGTTCTATGATGAGTAGGTTAGGTTAGGTTAGGTATTCTTATGTTAAAGAAATAAAAAACACTGCCTGCTGCTATTTTATAATTTTTTGCGAAAAAATCCGCGGACGCGGGGTAATCACTTTAATCCGCGGTCAATTAATTAATCAAAACCGCGACCCGCGAGAAAATCCGCGGAAAATTTTGATTGATAAGCCGATCAATTTAATGAGCCAGAACGCACCAATCCCTACTACTGGCGGGATGGACTTTTGTAGCATAATTTCATATAAATAACTAAAGACTAACAACTTTTAGTTGGCTATTTTTTTAATTTAATGTAGTTATTTTATATCTAAATCACGGTGTCTTCTTTTTTCTATGAGAAAGTTAATCTGAATAGGAATTTTAATTTTTAGTTATACATACGCATATTACAGGAAAGAAAATCTCGATGTTTTATTTTTATTCAGTTAGCAGAAGAAAACTAGTGTTAAAACACTACCTTCTCCACTTGCAGTGGTGAAAATCAACGCCTCACTCCCTTGTTACGGGGGAAAAAGTAAAATATAAATAGTAATCAAATATTATTAAATAATTATATAAATGTCACGGCATCTTCATTTTTGTACGGAAAAAAATAATATGAATAAAAATTGTAATTCTTACTTAAACAAATGCATATTGCAGGTGCGAAAAGCTTAATGTTTTATAAATGATTTTTGTGATTAAAAATAATATTTTCTGAGACAAAATTTACCAACTTAGGTAAGATTTAATAATCAGCTTCACGCTGTAACCCACACACTGAGACCCCTCAGTGTGTGGGTTACAGAGGCATTCAGGCAGAGGGAACCAAGTGTTAAGACACTCCATTCCTCACTTTCAGTAAATATTTCTTCTCCTCGAGTGGGGATCGAACCCACAACCAGTCGGTTTTACAGTCACACATCGTGCCGCTGCGCCACGACTGGCCTCATACCTCATAGGAAAGACTTATTAGGTTTAAAACGCAAAAAAGTCTTAAAAAATTAAAACTACACATACGAACGTTATGTGTGAAATCGTCGATATTAAAGCGATAACGTACGTATACTTGTAAAAATGGTAAAATATAATGAAATAAACTTGTAAAGTTATTTTTCATATTTTCTTTAGTTCTTACGTTTTTCTTTAGCAAAATGTTGTTAATTAACGATGATTAATGTTACTGTGGCCAAAACAAGATATTCGCAAAATATTTTAATTCTTCAAATTAAAAATAAATCGCTTCACGCTGTATCCTGCACACAGCAGGGTAGGCAGAGGCGCCTAGTGTTAGAACACTCCCTTCATCAGTTTCCGCCTATTTCTTCCGCCATTTCTGCATGATTTTGTGATGATTGACTTCGACACCAGCAAAGAAATGACAATATAAATTTAAACAAATATTTAAATTCCTCGAATAGAAATCGAACCCAAAACCAGTCACTTTACACCTTCAAACTCATCAAACTGGAGATTCATATAAGATTTTTAAAATTCTGTGACACGTCAACTTATCTGAAAGACATGAATCCCAGCGCGTCAATTGTGACTATACATCATAGAATCGATACATACAGGGTTCTCTGATTGGTCGGTTAGTGGGCGCGGTGATCTCTGATTGGTCCAAGCGACGTGGTCTCATGGCGTCAAGGCCAATAACCTTTTGAATTGACGTAATTTTTCAATTGAAAATACATTTGTATTGAAGTTTTTGTCTCGTAATAAATATTAAATGTATCAAGTGACTGAAATTGTTATTCGGTATGTCATATCAAATGTCAAAAGGGGGAAATGGTCGTTTAGATCCAGTCAATTTAGACGTTGGAATTTCAATTTATAGATTCGACTAGTATATACAGTAGGTATACCTTATATACTTCATTTTCAGACTGTTAAAGCAAAATATAACTTAAAGATATTGTTTAATTTAACTTTTTTAACGGTTAATAGTAGTATTTAATATATTAAAAAAAATTATGCTGAAATAATAATACGGTATCATACTAATTTAGAAAACGTTTAAAAATTTTAACATGAAACTGACCAGGCGCTCTGACCACTAAGCCATACGTTCTCATCAGGCTACGTCGAAATTTTTATAGGCTTGTTACAACTTGTTTATGTTGTGCATCTCTGCAGGAAGACTTAAAAATTTTCGCTATCACAATTTAATTACTAAGAATTATTGTCTGGCAAGAGAGAATACTATTTATTAAACAGTTTTTAAAATTTTTTAAAGTGTTATTCTACACTTAGGAATGAAAAATACTAATTTAGAAAACATTCATTCAATTTTTTATACTTTTTCTAAATAAGTATTTTTCTTTCCTAAGTGTGGAATAACACTTTAAATAATGTTAAAAAAAAACGGTATCCCGCCACTTAACACGCAATGGCCTAAATAATTCGGCGGAAAGTGGGAAGCAGAAGTGTCTTGATGAGAACGGAGTGTCTTAACACTATTTCGGTTCGGCAGTTCCTTTTGCCTACTCTGATATAAGCGGGATACAGCGTGAAGCTAAAAAAACTACTTAAATATTAATAATATACATTTCAACAAATAAATATAAAATTTACATATAATACTAAATAAAAATAACGTCAATACATTTATAAATAGGCGACTGTACGACCGATGACACCGTTGACAAAGTCCAGTGGACATTGATCTTATATCTGCATTTAGAACCATTCATTAGCTAACATTAAGAATTTTCTCAAATAGTATAAATAAAATTATCGTCATGGTACATTTGAGAAATCAGTATCACGCTGTATCCCGCACACAGCGGGATAGGCGGAGAGAAACTAGTGTTAAGACACTCCGTTCTCCAATTTTCGCCGAATTCTGGAGGCATTGCGTAATTTCTAACCACGCTAGGTTCTAAATACCATTTAGTTAATATCTTTCCTTAGTACTTAATACTTCCTTCTATCCACAGCAACAACTAAAGTTGTATGATATACTGTTATTTGTTAATATGTCAACCCATATTCCATAATAACCGCAAGAAAAACCACCGACGCCTTATTAAATTTCATACATTGTGATATATTGGCTTTCAGTGAAACTTGTCTTATTATTACAAACGAATAATACCTATAGGTAAGAGTAAAAATATTAACATAACGATTACGTACGGACGTTAATTCGTGGGTTCGATTCACATTCGAGCAAATGAATTATTATTTATAAAATCAGCTTCACGCTGTATCCCCTGCACATAGCAGGGTAGGCAGAGGGAATCTAGTGTTAAGACACTCCGTTCCCCACTTTCTGGCGAATTCTGGAGGCATTGCGTGTTGAGTGGCAGAACTCAACGCCGCGCTTACGCCCGCCCTTGACACCAGAGCGGAGAAATGGAAATATAAATTCAAGTAAATATTTCATCTCCTCGAGTGGGGATCGAACCCACAACCAGTCGGTTTTACAATCGCTGCGCCACGACTGGCCTCATTTATGAATATTTTAATTTGTTCGCTCTGGTAAAAATGTTTTGAAAATTCGGCGGAAAATGGAGAACAGAGTGTCTTAACATTAAGCTCCTACCCTACTATACAGCGGGATACAGCGTGAAACTTAAAAAAAATGACGTTAGCTCCTTAAAAACCCAACATCCACCCCAAATAAACGCAAAACTAACAACAAGCACAACAAAAACGCATACAAACGCATGTGACTCAAGCACCGGACACGAGGTCACCTCTCAGCCGTCTCCTATCTATCTTATTGACTGAATTGAACTTGATTGGTGACCATTTGCCGCCAATTGTGCTCCTCCAATAGAAGGGAAACCACTCAACTATACCGGGATATTCTCATGCTGTCCTAATTACATGGAAGGATCGCATCAGATATTGGGTTTTGTTATCTCTTTAACACTTCCGATAAACTCCTTCCGTCGCCTCTTCTCCTCTCCTCTCCTCTTTTGTAGTTCATTGTACTCTTCCATTGTGGTATTCGCTTCTATTGTAGCCAAATGGCTATTATAAGATTGATGGTTGGATGGTTTCGTATTAACTATTTGTGTGACCTTGTATTGTGTGAATATAATGTGGGAATAATCTTATATGATAGCGTTTTACGCGACAAATTTTCATTGCAATTTTTATGTAAATTTTACTGTAGATACCGTAAATTAAAATATTGCGTTCACTTGTTTTTAAACTTAATAGAAATAAAAAATTTCAATTTTAAATAATATTACCTAATTTAGATACATCCAAAAAAATGTGTGATAGTGTGTAAATTGAGACCAATCGTGGCGCAGGGGTACAAAGTGTGACTGATTGTGAGGTCTAGGTTCCTTCTGCCTATCCTGCTGTGTGCGGGATACAGCGTGAAGCTGATTTATTTTATTTATTTATATAAGTGTGTAAATCTTGGACCAAATATTCTGATATTACTTATTATAAATAAAAAAAATAGACATACATACATGGCACAGATATATTTACAAGCGTGTGAGTGTAAACGCGATAAGTTGTAGGTTCGATTCCCACTCTTAGAAACGAAATATTTAATATTTTCATTTTTTTGCTCTAATATCGAAACAAAGCGAGGCGTTGAGTTCCGCCACTTAACACGCAACGCATCAAGAATTCGGTGGAATTTTCTCCTCTGCCTACAATGCTGTGTGCGGGATACAGCGTGAAGCTAAAATAAATAAATAATAAAATATACTAACATATAATTGACATTGAAACCACGACTGATTGACTGACTAAACAAAGTTGTTTAACATCGATATTACAACTCAATAAATTATCATTTCATATTTTTATTACTAATATGTAAATATTACATCATATACGGCTAAATAGGTATTTAGTATACCTAAAATATTAAGTTTATCGCATCGTAAAAGCTTTTAATGCATCAGATAACGTTCTATTTTGAATATACCTGAATATAACTTATCCTTATCACAGGCTTTTGTTAAATACCTGCCATTTTTTTTTATTTTGATTGCACTTTAGACTCAATGTAGAAAGGTGACCGTGACAATGATAAGGTGAAATATGCATGCAATATAATCAAACAATACAGTATGTAATATAAGTATGGTTATCGAACTTACGTATTTTTTTAGCTTCACGCAGTATCCTGCACATAGCAGGATAGGCAACCTGTGAACCTAACATTAAGACGCTCAGCTTCACGCTGTATCCCGCACACAGCAGGGTAGGCAGAGGGAACCTAGTGTTCACCACATTCCGCCGAGTTCTGGAAGCATTGCGTGTTGAGTGGCGGAAATCAACGCCGCGCTTCGCCTCGACACCAGAGCGAAGAAATGAAAATATAAATGTTAATAAATAATTAATTTCCTCAAGTGGGGATCGAACCCACAACCAGTCGATTTTACAGTCACACTTTGTGCCCCTGCGCCACGACTGGCCTCAATTAAGACGCTCCATTCCCATACAGACATTTCTGTTGCCAAAATTCCGCCGAATGCTGGAAGAATTGCGTGTTTAGTGGCAGAATTCAATCTTTGGCTCGTTACCAGCGATAGAATGAAAATATCAAATATTTAATTTCCTCGAGTGGGAACCGAACCTACAGCCTGTCGCGTTTACAATCGGACGCTTGTGCCCCTGCGCCGCGACTGGTTCTACTCTAGATAGATATAATTTAAACCAAAATGAATAAAAAAAATGAAACTACTACTAAACTAAACTACTACTACTAATAAAATATCTGCTTTATATTTTACATACCGTACTAAGAATCTATCTTGCAAATACTAAGCAAATAAAACAGAAAAGAAAAAAAAAATAAAAAAAAACAAAAATTAAATCAGCTTCAAGCTGTATCCCGCACACAGCAAGGGTAGGCAGTGGGAACCTAGTGTTAAGACACAGCGTTGTTCCCCACTTTCCGACGAGTTCTGGAGGCATTACGTGTTGAGTGGCGGAAGTCAACGCCGCGCTTCGCCTCAACACCAGAGCGAAGTATGTATGTAATGAGTATGTAAGGAGCGAAGAAAGCATATAAATGTAAGTAAATATTTCTCTTCCTCGAGTGGGGATCGAACCCACAACCAGTCAGATTTTACAGTCACACTTTGTGCCCCTACGCAACGACTGGCCTCTGATGAATTAAAAAAATATATAAAATATATATTGTAAAGGATTTATATATTTTTTGATATTATTATGTAAATCAATCTCATGACGCGTGTCATTGCGCTGTAAAGTATCTACTTATAAATAGCAGGTCAAAGTCTACGATAGGATGCAAAGTGTAAAAACAGTATAGTTTGTACGTCATTATATTATCGATTTCTTTTAGCTACACGCTTTATCCCGCACATAGCAGAGTAGGCAGCGGGAACCTAACAACCCAGTGCTAAAAACACTTCCGTTCCCCATTTTCCACCGAATTCAAGAGGTATTGCGTTTCGGTTAAATATATTTTTTTTCTTCGCGTGGGAATTGAACCCACAACCTGTCGCGTTTACATTTGCACGCTTCTGCCCCTGCACCACGACTGGCTTTAATTATGTTAAATTCGATAATAAATATTATCTATCATATTTACTTGTACATTTTATTGTGAATATGTTAATTTTAACGTTTAGCTATACGATAATAATATTTATTTACTTATGTATGTTAATAGTTTTTTATCCTTCACGAGGAATCGTGTTTCGCCCGAACTCAAGACATTGCGTGTTGATTGACGGAACTCAACGCTGCGACTTGTCTTCGCTAGAGCGGGGCTCTATGTTGACACAATTACATCGTTCGAAGAAGCCACAACTATCGCGTTTAGAGTCTCACCTCACACGCTCTCCAATTGCGCCACGATGGGTTAAATATTAGTTTAAAAAATATATACATATAGGTATTATGCCATTTTATTAAATGGAAAATTATTTGCTGTTACTTTAATTTAAGACACACGCAAAAGTATATAATTATTAACTCTGAAAACAGTTAGTAACAGTAATAATCTAATTTGCGTTAATATTGTCAAGCAAGCACTTGGCAGCGTTTATAAAAGGATATATATAAATAATCTCTGACGACGAACAAACTCGAAAAGATAGTATAATATATACTTTTTTCTCAGCTTCACGCTGTATCCCGCACACAGCAGGGTAGGCAGAGGAAACCTAGTGCTAAGACACTCCGTTCCCCACTTTCTGCCGATTTTTTATTATTTTATTTTACAAGTTTGCCATTCATTTATATGACTAACAAGTAAGGCATGAGATCATGAGTAATCTTCAATGTTGAATTTTAGACTAAGTACTATAGATCAAGTTAAGATATTTGCTTTTTGATATCATATTGCAAACACAATGCACATTATCTATAAGATATATATATATATATATATATATAAAATCAGCCTTACTATCTGTGCAATGGTAAAGTGACCACATTTTTATATTGAGCCAAAGCGGTATAAATGAAATAAAGTGAGATTTCCTTATATAAGTTGAGCTAACTTGTTATTTCTTTCTATAATAATAATAAAATAATAAATTAAAATATACTTAGTATATTTTATATTGTTAATACACTAATGTTGTTTTACTTTGCACGCGTTTTTTCTCTTTTTATTTGTTTATATTCACCATAATACTTAATAAATATAATATTTTAACAGTACATTTAAATTAAGAAATGTTGATATTTTCTAAAAAGAGATATCCAAAATGAAGTCAGAACTTAAATGTTCCGAAAAATACAAACGAATGCTTACTTATCCAGTTAGATATAGCACAAGTGAAAATCTATTATATAAATTTACTTTGAACTACTTAGACAAAACCCAGTAACTATTATGAATCATACGACGATAAAAACAGTAAATGCCTGTCTTGAAGTCATCAAGCCAGTTTTTTAGAGCGTCACGCTCGTGTTCACACTTCGCAGTCATAGTTAGAAGTCATACCTATTATACATATAGCACACTGCATTAGCATTTTGTGAAAAATCTTAGTTAAATTTGAATTGAATTCATTGATTTTCCAATCTACATACGAGCGAGAAAAACGAGAATATTTTAGGAGCAAAAAAAAAAACTCTGAATGTATAACAGTATATATAGTATAACTAAACAATTCTTCGTAAATGCACTGAAATAACAGTTAATAAAAAAAAAGCTCGCGGGTTGATACTATACAGACATACTCAAAGTTACTGTCCCAATATGGTTACCATATATTTACCCGCATTAGATCAATTTATTTAAAAATAAAAGAAAACTGCTAATATTATTATATACAAGTATAAATGTATCCAAGTTAAGTTTGTGCCTTGAATTTACAGCGTACCCTAAGTTATAAAACAACTTTCTTTTTCATCTTCACGCTGTATCTCGCACACAGCAGGGTAGTCAGAGGGAACCTAGTGTTAAGACACTCCGTTCCCCACTTTCCGATAATTTCTGAAGGCATTGCGTGTTGAGTGGCAGAACTCAACGCCGCGCTCTCCCCTCGACACCAGAGCGAAGAAATGAAAATATAAATGTAAATAAATATTTCATCTCCTCGACTGGGGATCGAACCCACAACCAGTCGATTTACAGGCACCCTTTGTGCCACTGCGCCACGACTGGCCTCTACTGTATACGATTATCTACATTTATGTAGGTATTTCACGAGCACAAGAACAAAGTGTATTTCTATAAACAGTAAGCTTATTATATCATCTGAATTATTGGGAGTCTGTGTAGAAGGTATTGGAATGGCAATGTTATAAAAGATAAACAAAAGATGAGTCATGTAATCCATTTCATTCTAAGTAAATAGTTGCATTTTTCAATTAATTAGTATAAAATATGAACGTAGCGGGACTCCAACCCGCGCCTTCTGGAAACCGACCAGCGTTCGAGGGGACCAGAGTTCGAGTCCAGCTACGTTCAAATTTTTATACGTTTTCTAAATAAGTATTTTTCTTTCCTAAGTGTGGAAATAATTAGACAGTGCTTAGTACTAGTCCAAATTACGAGTGAATTCCATAGAAATGTAAGTCACGTATATTTTTTACTCTAATAATATATATTTTTTATTTAGTTTCATGCAGCGCACTTAGTATGGGAGACAGAGGGAACCGGGGAACCTAGTGTTGAGGACATTGCCGTTCCCAATTTTCCGTCGAATTCTTGAGGCATTATTTGTTTAGAGTTGGAACTCAACGCTTCTGTGTGTAACTTATTACAATTAAAAAAATATTATACAATTATAAAAAAAAATTAAACCTACATATTTATGTATAAATATCAAATAATACCTGCCCATAAGAGATAGTAAATAAAATACAAGTAACACCGACTACTTTTATTTAAATAATTCCTACTCCAGGAAAACTAAGAAAATTGACTTAATTTTCTTTGTTCTTCTTTATTAAGTTATTTTGCATCAAGTTAACCTTTAGATGACTAATAAATTACGATACGAGAGAATGCACAACAAAGATGCGATAAATACATTTGATAAGAATATATAAATGTGTAATTATTTAATAATAAATATTGTTTTCAATTTATTTTCACATAAATATTGTAATTACAATAAAATATTAGACAAATAGAAAAAAATAAAATAAGACAAATAGAGGCCAGTCGAGGCGCAGTGGCACGAAGTGTGACTGTAAAACCGACTGGTTGTGGGTTCGATCCCCACTCGAGGAGATGAAATATTTACTTAAATTTATATTTCCATTTCTTCGCTATGGTGGCCTCTCAACACGCAATGCCTCTAGACATTCGGCAGAAAGTGGAGAACGGAGTTGTTGTTGTTGTCTTAACACTAGGTTCCCTCTGCCTACCCTGCTGTGTGCGGGATACAGCGTGAAACTGATTTTAATTTTTATTAGACAAATGTTTGAAGTAAAATGCCTAAATTTGTAAAACTTTATTAGAAAGATATATAAATAAAAATAAATGTAAAAAAAATAAGTACAAACAATGCTTTAAAAACATATTGATGGTAATATATAAAAATATTTTTGGCATTATATGACAAGAATGTTTTCAGTTTCCTCAACTAATATAAGGTTGTATTTGCATGCAGCTCATTTCTTGCACTTTGCAAGGCAGGCATTTGCAAGGCAGATCTTAGTGATATAACGTGGTGGTGGTGGTCGTGGGTACGACTCGAACTCGAGGGAATAATTTTATTTGCCCGCTCTGGTAACAAGACAAAGCTCGGCATTAAGTTCCACTCAACAAGCAATATTTCGAAAATAGGATGGGTGGGGTGAATGGGAAAAGAGACCTTGCTAAAAGCGGAATACAGCGAGAAATTTTAAATGATATGTATGTAATCTATAGCTATCATACAAAAGACATACACTACTGAACTGCCGCAATACGATTCGGATATTATTACCTACATTCATACCCTTTTATTTAAATATAAGAACACTGCTTATATCATATGTTTTTTTATTTATGTGGCAAAAATAATTAATTGGTCATTGTGCTACATTTTTTATCTGTTGAAGCTATAATCATTAACCGCTGTATTCAGCCGTAAAAAACTTCATATTCTTTTCTCGAAAATATGATTTAATATAACTTAGTACAAAATTAAGCCATTTACATTTAATGGAGAGCAATCACGTAAAAATTACGATATAGTATTAACTTATTTCAATGAAAAACGAGACCCTTTTTGCCTTTTTTCATAACTTAAATTTAGCTGTATAGAATAGATTATAATTATGTAGATATAATGTAAATCTAAAAAAAAGCATGTTTTCAAATTTATATTAGTAGCAACAATTGAAAACATTTCTTTTCGTCTACAGTCTACACCTATATAAATATCGCACAGTAATGCAACAATGTCACCTAGAAAAAAATATGGGTATAATTGTGTTTGGAAAATCTTACCACAAAAATCTACTACTAAAAATCTCATAAAACTAGAAAAAATCTGTTAAGTGTACACATGAACTCGATAAGATAATAAAATCATAATAAAACCATAAATATTATAGAAGATGTATAACTAATTATGGTTCTTGCCTTGTTTTTTTATAATTAAAAGTTTATACATAATATATTAATTAATTCAAAACTAAATAACTTAATATATAACTAATGTTAAATTTAAATTTGTTGTAATTTATTAAATGTGCGTAATTAATTATACGACGGTAAAAGTGTAATCTACCTTTTTACCATATTTGTGTAAAAAGTATATAATATATACAAAATAATTTTAGAGGGCATTATTAAAATAATAATGTAAAAAAGGCCCTAAGCAAGAACTGAACCGGTTTGAAAAAGAAAAAGTTCGAGGAGTAATTCCAAATATATTTACTTAAAATTTTGTTTAATTGGAAAAATACGTAGTTTAAAATTGATAAATTTATTGAACAAATAATGAGTCTTTAAATAGTATTTACTACTGAATATTTATAAAGAAATGTTATCCAAGTATGCGGGTACGGAGTAAATATCGTATAAAATGGCGTGGTCAACGATCGAAAGCCGGCCGGCATCGATTTTTTCTAGAAAATACATATAAATAAACATTAAAAAAGAAATAAAAACTCACCAATAGTCTTCATGAACTCATCGAAGTTCTCGGAGGAGACCATTTTGTATTTCTTGCCAACGAATTCCATTTTTGAAATGAAATAAGAATATACTATTTGTTAGAGAGAATGAGACGTGCTCGCGCGCTACCGGCTACAACTAGAATGATTTGAGAGAACGGTTACTCGCCGGGTGGGATTAGCATTCGAGCGCTTGCGTAGTGAATGAATGAAATATTGAAGGTATCGTATTATTTCGTTCAATTTCTTTTCGCTGACTATGGACCGAACAAATGAACTAAATAAGATAAGGTCTTAATTCTGAACTCTGTACCGTGACGTCATAAGGGGATAATAGTGTTGTATGTCGAGTCTTCTCTTATTGAAGTAAATATTGTTATAAATATTTTAATTATAATTATTTGGTATATATTTAAATTTTATTTGTATCTTAATGTGAGAGAATGGAAATAATGTGTAGTTTTCTCTTTCTAATTAGCGATTGTTCTCAGTTATATTTCTTAATAGATATATTCTTATTAGAAAAAAAAAGTTTCCCTGTTGAAATTTTGAACTGTGTGGGTTTTCGTTGAAATTTTTAAAGATATTCTATTTAAACTATATTTTTTCATATATAACTTAGTACAAATTATTCAAAACTTATTATTTTTATAATAACAAATGTTAATTTACATTAACACAACGTAACATTTATTTATCTTTTTACAGTATAAAAAAAGACGATTGCAAAAAAGTTTAAACTGTCACATTTCATTTTCAACAAAGGCTTCATACATGCTTATCAGCGCATGACGTGGGGTATCCGCGCAGTTTTCAGAATTCGAGATAACAGAGAGAGAGAGCGTTTAGTAATGATGAAATATTTACAAACAAAAGAACTTTTTGTTTTTTTGAAATTACATTTTTATAATGCTGTATATTGTATTAGTTTTTAAAACTTATTAACATATAGTGACGGTTGAGAAAATGTACTTTATATTCGATGGCCATCAATCACTGACCAATTGTGGCGGAGGGGTACAAGTGTGTGACTGTATACGCGCTAGCTTGTCGGTTCGATTCCCTTTCGAGATTTTTTTCTCTCTGATGTCGTCGAGGCAAAACGCGGAGTTGAGTCTCGCCACTCAACACGCAATGCCTTCAGAATTCGACGGAAAATGGGGAAAGGTAATACCTTAATGGGAACAGAGTGTCTTAACAACAGATTTGAGAACAGATAGACGAGCTACAAAATGAAAACCAATAATTTATTAGGAGACCAGCGGAAGAAATCAAGTGTATAATATTTTTTTTCCCCTCTTTCCGCAAAACATTCTGTGTTAAGTTGCAGTATTTACTCTACACCGTGATTTTGTTTATTGCCAGAGTGAGCCAATGAACATAATTACCTCTTAGAGATTTGTGTATAGTAATAATATTTTAATTTTAAATTCAAACCATTGAAGCCCTACGGTGATTTACGCCAACCATCCCGCAAAATAGGCCAAAAAGCACAAAACGCGAGAAATTGTTACTAAAAATGAACCTATAGGTACCAAACTCTAAAGAAAACGTAAAAATAGCAAAAAAATATTTTAAAAAATATTATAGTCCTCATCTTATTTTTTATAATAACCTTATTGCACATTAGAAAAACAAAAGAACATAAAAAAATAAAAATAAATTACGATAAGGGCGGGATAATCGCTTAAAGCGATCTCCTCCGAATACATTGAATAGAATATTTGCATAATTATATGACACATTAAAAATAAATTAAGTACATAAAATATAAATAAATAAATATATATTTATTAAGATACATATATACACATAATATAAAAACACAATTGGAAAAAAAAATCTTATTGATGAACACATACAAAGAAAAAAAACATTTTCCCATTAATTATTTCTGTTTTAATTCTTACATATAAATAATGCAAGAATAACCAAATTAAAATTTACAAACATTTAAAAAAAATCATATTAGCATATATTGAGGCCAGTCGTGGCGCAGCGGCACGAAGTGTGACTGTAAAACCGAATGGTTGTGGGTTCGATCCCCACTCGAGGAGATGAAATATTTACTTAAATGTATATTTGAATTTCTTCGCTTTGGTGTCGAGGCTAAGCGCGGCGTTGAGTTCTGCCACTCAACACGCTATACCTCCAGAATTCAGCAGAAAGTGGGGAACGGAGTGTCTTAACACTAGGTTCCCTCTGCCTACCCTGCTGTGTGCGGGATACAGCGTGAAGCTGATTT
>JAATLQ010032469.1:0-14291 GCA_013421005.1 Heliconius erato x Heliconius himera
CGGTAAGAGAGGTAGGGGGAGACCTCGGTTGACCTTCGAAAACACAGTATCAAAGATACTGGAGGAAGGTCACGTAAAAAGCATGAGGACCCCCCGAAGGGCATGTATGAAGAGGTTGATGACAGTGGACGAGGCGAAAGAGGTATGTAGAGACCGTAGCGTTTGGCGCTCCGTTCTCTCTGACTACCCCGCAAGGGATAAAGCGTGAAGCTAAGTTAAGTTAAGTTAAGTTAAGTTAGAAAAGGAAAAGAAAGTAAGTATTGGGAGAAATAATATTTTTTTATAGATATTACTTATGAATACCTATATAATCATTGAGGACGTTGTGAAGCAGCGTCAGAGCGTTTGACTGTGGGTTCTATCCCCACTCGGGTCAGTGGTTATATTTAATTTATTTTTATTACAGTGGTAATGAGTTCCGCCATTCAACGCGTGTTGTATCAAAAATTTTGCAGCCCATTCAAACTATGCCACAACGGCCGGAGGTTAATACCGACTTTTGCAAACAGAACATAGATTGTCTCCTTTTTCATCAAGTAGTCAACATTAAAATTAGTTTAAGAACTTACATATCTTCAGGTAGCTCATATGTCTGAAACAAAGAAGTTTTATTTTAATTTTTGTTTTAAAAAATGAATGAAAACTGCATTTTAAAAGTAATTGACGTGAGTTCAGAATTTTTTACTACTCAGAATTTTTTTTTCTAATTCGAAAAATATTGTACGAAGCCCTTTTCATCCAGCCATTCAACTCGATCTTATTCAACTCGACTCGATTACACCACTTCGATTCTGGCGTAAAGTATTGAATAGATTGTTTTTATACTAAGGTATCTTTGTCTATCTTGCTTTTTGAGATAAAGCGTAAAACTGAAATAATGTATTAAATGGATTATTATACATGCCATGCCTTACCACATAGAGGTCTATCTATCTTGATAAAGGCGAATCCTTTGCTAGAAATCTTATGTCTGTTGTTTGAGTTATATATTTCAACGGTGATTCTTTCTGTATAGTGATAGTAATATACACACTTATATCTATCCGTTTTACCTTTCTTTACTTAATATAATAATAGTATGTTCTTTAATTTTCAGTGCTTCAGCAAATATTTAAAAAATTGTGACTTGAATAAAAATCGGATTTGAAGATTTGTCCTTGCGCTCATAATCATAATTTTTACTTAGTGCAATAACAGTAGTATAAGCAATAATATAAAACACACACATTACTACTGGTCTCACAGACCAATCCTCGTGATGTCGGGTTAAATAAATACCCTTTTTTGTTATATTCCAACTATGTTTGACTGACACACATTACAAAAACATAGTATGTAATTAAAAAAAATATTAAGTCGATAATTTACCTTATATAATAAATAGCCAATTATCATTAGAAAAATTTACATACTTTTAATAATACTTAAAATAATTTCCAATATAATTTGAATCTACTACCATCTATAAAACTTTACATATCATACATAAGAACGAAATGGAAATCACAAAAATTCAATACACAAAATAGCTATAAAATACAAAATCAACACACACACCATATTGGCCCTATACCCTATTGTATTTCTTAAGTCCCACTTACCCATACTTTACTTTAAGCTGTCCAAAGCACGCCCACCTGATGTAGCGCAAGGATAAGACCTTAAAGCGTGCCCGAACATAATCCCACATCAAAGGCCCATAATATTAAAGAACCACTATACTATGGACTAATCTACTCTTATCTCCGAAACGTACACCCTGTATAAATGGTGAAAACATTATCTTCTCCCGACGGCCCTACACTGAAGACGCTGAAAACCGGGTCTATTATGTAAATTGTGGCGGTTATATTTTTTTATGTAATATTTCGTAACGTGATATTTTAATAGAAAGCCTTTTCTCCTTTCACGTCTCTTTCATCCTGGTTGATGCAAATTGTTTAATGGGTAATTTCTTAGTATATTTCACTTTAATTCTTAGATGAGTTTTGCTTAGTAAATTTAAAATTAGATCGGATTTGTTTTCTTTCAAATCTTTTTTTTTTGTTCATTTATTTTTTAATTTCAGTTAAGGTCTAAAAGAAATCTTAGTCGAAACAATATTGTTAAATGTCATATCATAAATTACAATATACTTGTCGACAGCAATTTTATTTGCTAAAACTTTGAGTAGTAGAATGGACAATTCTCTTTTTCCTGTGAAAATTCGAAAAATATTTCCATAATTAAATGGGTGGGTTATGGACAGTAGGTGAGGTGTGCCCTATATACCATTTTCCAAAACGAGTGAAGCCGTAGGTAAAAGCTGGTACTAAAATCACGCAAAAAATTGTATAGATAACGCATTCAAAGTTGCTTACAATAATTTGAAGCTATTCGTAACGTAGAGGCACAAGCTTACGACTGTAAACACGACAGATTGTGGGTTCGATTTTCACTCGAGGCAATTAAATATTTAATGTGATCATCAAAATAATTGTGATCAAATCAAATCAGCTTCGCGCTGTATCCCGCACACAGCAGGGTAGGCAACCTAGTGTTAAGACATTCCGTTCCCCACTTTCTGCCGAATTCTGGAGGCATTGCGTATTGAGTGGCAGAACTCAACGCGCTTAACCTCGACACTAGAGCGAAGAAAATGAAAATATAAATTTAAGTAAATATTTCATCTTCTCGAGTGGGTATCGAACCCACAATCAGTCGGTTTTACAGTCACACTTCGTGCCGCTGCGCCACGACTGGCCATAACTGTGATAGCTATAGAACAATATCGATTTCACGAAATTCTATATAAATTATCAATCATTTACTGTAATTCACATTAGGCTAATGGTGTCGCGATATAAAATTTATTACATTCATATAATTAAAACTCGTTCGTGTAAAATGAACTCGTGAACCAAATTAACACAGGTTGGTTTAAAATGAGTCGCAGAAATTATGATATTTACTTTTTACGCTTGAGTTAATATCATGAAAAATCATTCTCTTTTTAAAAATTACTTAAAGTTTTTTTTTGACAAATTGAAATATTGCAAGGGCAGTCAATATAGTTGTTAATCTAAAATGGCCGACACAACAAAATGGCGGATTAAAAATTTTTACATAAACCACCTAATGGAAGAGTTTGATTTGTAAAATACTATACATAATGAAAAACGTATATAATAAGGCTTGTTATTAGAAATGTTTTTCTTATTAATATTTTATGTTATTATTTATTTCTGAGCCATAGTGACTCTCTCGGTACGTGCTTTACTGAGAATAAACGTGAGGGTTAAGTATACGAGTCACATAAGAGAATGCTTTATTAACATTTCTTGTTCTGACGGCAACGACTTCTGCCATTAAGCAATCTTTAATTTGGAAAAGTCAACTAAAATACTCCACATTAGGGCATCTTAATCAACGTGCTTTGTTTGATAAAGTGTGAAGCTGAGAAAAAATATGATTAAGAGAAAGCATTCATCATTCTCTTTATTATGAAACGAAACTTTGTATATCTATATATATAAAAGGACTTGTGCTGACTGACTGAGGTAAGACGCACGCAGAGCCGTAACCGCTGATGGTAGAAACGTGAAATTTGGGCAGATGTTTATTTTCATATTCTGGACATCCACTAAGAAGGGAATTTGAAAAATTTTAACCCTAAAGGGATGAAATAGGGGTTGAAAGTTTGTATGGATATTTTTTTTTAAATTGGCACCGATTCTTATAAAATTTTAAATTTAGACTCTTAAAAATATTTCATTGGACACGTGTTTCATGGTTTTTAAGAATTCACCCCCTAAGGGTTCAAATAAGGGGTTGAAAGTTCATATGGAAAAATCTTTAAATCGCGATCGATTTTTATAAAAATTTAAATTCAGACATAAAAATATTTTATTGAATACGTGTTTCGTGGTTTTTTAGAATTCACTCCTAATAAGCGGGCGAAGCTGCGCGTGCCCTCTAGTTATTTATAAATTAAAATCAGCTTCACGCTGTAATCCCCCACACAGCAGGGTATACAGAGGGAACCTAGTGTTAAGACACTCCGTTCCCCACTTTCCGCCGAGTTCTGGAGGCATTGCGTGTTGAGTGGCGGAACTCTAGCGCCGCGCTTTGCCTCGGCTCCAGAGCGAAGAAATGAAAATATAAATGTTAATAAATATTTCATCTCCTCGAGCGGAGACCGAACCCACAACCAGTCGATTTTACAGTCACACTTTGTACCTCTGCGCCACGACTGGCCTCAATTACTGGCCTTATTTATTTAGATTTTATATATAATACTAGCGTATTTAACTCTTAATACAATACTCAATAGCCTATTTTCTGATTTGTTGAAAGATTTTTTAAAATCTATTTCTTTTTTTTAATTGCTTGAGTTTCAATTTTACGGTTTACGGCTTTTACACATTGCATTTCATATTAATCATCGTTTTTTAGCCCCGATTGTTCCATTTTCTACTGTAAATA
Source organism: Heliconius erato x Heliconius himera (assembly GCA_013421005.1). Lineage (NCBI taxonomy): Eukaryota > Metazoa > Arthropoda > Insecta > Lepidoptera > Nymphalidae > Heliconius > Heliconius erato x Heliconius himera. Next base: position 4,465 of record JAATLQ010032469.1, read on the forward strand.
ACTGTATATTTTTAACAACTTAATTTTTATACATATTCATAGGTTCTATCGTCAACATACATCAAAATAGATAAATAAAGCCCAATACGGTGTTAGTTCTAAGTAATCTTCAAATCGATCTAATCGATGGCTATAAATTTACTTCGGCCTATATTACAGTATTTTCCACATTCAGGCAAACAACCCATCTATCTAAAGTGGTAAATATCAAAGTGCTAAAAGACAAGTGTATTCCATATAAGTTATATATCAAAAAGCGTAAAAAAATTAATAACAGGAATTATGTGCAATTTTTTTATTCGAAGTCTTATATCAGATTTTGATATTTTTTTAATATAAACTGTTCTATTAGAATTAAACTCACAGTGAATACTTGCAAGTTCAAACACAATTCTATTCATACCAAAGCGCGGCGCTGAGTTCCGCCACATAACACGCAACGCCTCCAGAATTAGGCGGAAAGTGGGGGATGGAAGTGTCTTGACACTAGGTTTCCAGAATTCCCTCTACCGACCCTGCTATATAGGATAAGGCGTGAAGCTAAAAAATATTCCAATTTACAAAGAAAATCAGAGATTTTTTGGATCTCTTGTCTATTTACGCTATACATCTTCAACGAGAGGGCAAGCTTTTCATCCGAAGGGGTCTGCTTATTACCAACAATATATGAAGGGTTTAACGTTAGAAATTCCACTACGCCGCTCTGTTAAATGTTTATACACTCACTATTATATGGAAAACGGATAATCCCACTTTGAAACAAGATACACAAAAGGTGCCCATCAAAATTCTGATGCTGTCGGATCTCATATTTATCATTTTACCAAAATTTTCACACGAAACGCTGTATTAGTGGATGCGAATCTTGTTTTATTACTTAACGTTATAAGCGATATTAATTTTAATTAATTTTTGGTTGAAGATATAAATTTTGTGGATAAATCAGTGAGAACTTGACAAAATATTTTTTTTTATAGCTTCACGCTGTATCCCGCACACAGCAGGATAGGCAGAGGGAATCTTGTGTTAAGACATTCCGTTCCCCACTTTCTGCCGAATTCTGGAGGCATTGCGCGTTGAGTGGCAGAACTCAACGCCGCACTTTGCCTCGACACCAGAGCGAAGAAATGGAAATACAAATTTAAGTAAATATTTCATCTCCTCGAGTGGGGATCGAACCCACAACCAGTCGGTTTTACAGTCACACTTTGTGCCGCTGCGCCACGACTGGCCTCAAATCAAATCAAATTGTTTTTATTTTATTTTGAAATATATATATTTTTTATAAAACGTCATTTTATAGATTTGTGGTGGGGAACAGAGCATCTTTCCAGAGAAAACCTACTCTGTGTATTATATACTGGAAAAAACGTGAAGATGACTTTTTAAATGTTATATTATACGCCCATAAGATTATCAACTGTTAGTAGTTTACACCTAAAATCTTTGAGTATCAAATCTCATTCTTTCTATAACAAAATTCAAACCCACAACCATCTCAATCATCCATCTACATAATAAATCCGAAATGCAATCTAAAACAGTCTTATAAAACGCTTACATCTTGTCTAGATAAAACCATCCATCCAAACCCTCGTCCAGCTCTCAGCTAAGTAAAAAAAAAATTAAAAATGCCTTCTAAAAAAAGACTCTACCTAACCACATTCTATGTAGAGCCATCGCACAGCAAACACGTATCTTATAGCTCGTTAAGGGCTCTTTTCTTGCACCCTGTATCGTATCTCATGTGTCAACCATTGATATTTTACGCCTTAAGACAAGCCTTTGAGCCTCAAAACACATTCACCGTACAGGGTATACAACTCATGGTGAATTTAGATTAGTATCCGTAATGTCATATAGTAGAGGTTTAGTTGTAGAGTGCGATGTGACGGTTGTGGGTTCGATTATAATTTGAGGGTATGAATTATTTTAACTTTCTCTCTGTAGTAACAAAATGTAGCGCAGCGTTAAAATTATGAGGAATTTAGATAGCAGTCTTAGCAGTATTTTCACCATGGCTTATTCAGCTTTAAGCATGTGTAATACAGCAGGAAGCATTTTCTTACTTTATCCCACATATCGCAGGGTAGGCAGAGGAAACTTGAGAACCTGATGTTAAAACACTCTGTTTCCTACTTCCGTCTAATTCTGGAGGCATTGCATATTCAGCGACGGAACTCTACACATCGTTTAGCCTCGTTTCCAGGGCGAGAAAATTAAAGTTTAAATACTTTAAGTCAAAGAGTGGGCATAGAATCTACAACCCGTTTCGTTTACAGTCGCTTGCTTGTGCCTCTGCGCCAAAGTTGGCCTTAATTGTCAAAATTTCAATTAAAAGAATTATCACTTTACGCATCACCAGTTTTAAAAATAAAACTCTCTACTTTCCACTTCTTATATATAATATAATATAAATTATATAAACTTTTATTATATTTCTATACATACAAAGTTTCATTGTGCAGCGAGTGTGAATGAAATTTTGTATCACATATTTTATACTAAACCAGCATTCAGTACTCAACCGCTACACCATACAAAACAGAATACAATGGCGAAAGCAAAAAGTAAAATAAAAATATACTCTACCAAGAGATGGTCGGCTAATGGTCGTTAGAGTCCAGTTTATTTGGACATTTGAAAAACATCCAGGAAGGTTTCAATTAGTGATCTCTAGGTTGACATATTGTCTTATATTTCCTTTGTAGTGGGTAGTATTAGGGAAGTTCCTTTGTGTTAGGTATTTTTGTTTTGATGGGATGGATTGTGAGGGGAAATTTAGTGTTAAATCACTCTGTGGATAGTGAATAAGTGATGTAAGTACTGAAATAAGCTTTAAGAATAATTATAATATGAAAACGTTACGGCGTAGGGGTTCAAGCGTGTAACAGTAAACGGGATAGGTTATGGGATCGATTTCCACTGGGGAGAAGTTAATATTTAATACTTTCAATTCTAGCTCTGGTAACGAGGCAAAGCGTGGTGTTGAGTTTCGCCACTTGAAACGCAATGTTTTAAGAAATTAAAGATCATTCTTTAGAACAGAGAATCTTATCATTAAGTTCCCTCTACCTATCTTGCTATGTACGTAAAAACCGCGTTTAACCTCGATGGCTGTGAGTTTGATTTCCATCTCAGTAATCAATAGTTCCTTATAATTATTAACATTTTAAAGCGGCGTTGAGTCCCGCCAGGTACCTACCAATTTCTCGACATTTCTCTCTACATACCCTGCTCAGAACATCCTCAGTTACCTTATTAGATCGATAAACTAAAAAAAATTGTAAATTATTCTAGTGGGATTGAACTTACAACTATCTCATAAACATCACTATCTAATATCTTTAGTTCTGTACTTTAAAGAAATAAGTATAAGGCATAGCGTGATGTGTGGCGGAACTCAACACCGGGCCCTATCCAACTACAGAAATAAAAAAAAAACCTCCCTTGAAATAAAGATCGTCAACTCCACATTCATTAAAAACAAAAACCTATGACAAAGCCCCGATGACTCGAACAAGTTATTCTTTGAAAAACCTATAGATTGTTATCGACGATAATGAATGCAACAATCGACAATTCAAATAATGCTATACGAAGTTTAATATTTTTTGTGTTTTTTTTTGCAGTTATTGCTTATAGATAATAAATTGTTCATTAATGACGCCTCGAAAATGGATAGAAATTGCGATATAGGTACTTGGAAAATTACTGACTGTAAATGTCATTATTCTATAATAATGACATTTACTGTCAGTCATTTTCCAAGTATATCGCAATTTGTATCCATTTTTGAGGTCCTATGACTAGGGGCCCTAATAAAAAATATTAAACCATATACAGATTGAAGTATGCTTTTGATATTTGGCTAATCCAGGAGAAGTAGAGACAACGTAGTGTGAAAACACTAATCTTTCCGCCCAATCCATATTGCACATGCATACACTGTTTTTCTGATTATTTTAATTTAATTATATTGTAAAGTGAGAAACGGAAGTGTTTTAATGGCCAACGGAGCCAGGTTCACACTGCCTCCCCTGCAATGTGTGGGATACAGTGTGAAGCCAATAGTCACATGTATTTTATGAATATGATGTATAAAATGAGATAATGCGTTATTTTTTTTTTGAGGCTTTGCGTGTTGAGTGGCTGAACTCGACGACACGCTTTGCCTCGACACCAGAGAAATGATAAACCTACAACCTATAACCAGTTGATTTTACAGTTACACTTTAATAAAATAATATTATAAGAAACTAAATACAAGGAATACTGCTTCCTTTTAAACATTTTTTTTTACAACAAAACTTAGCAACCTACTCTACCATTTACTAATTAATATCTCTGAAAAGACAACATTTTTTATAGTTTTTTAGGTTCACACTCTCAATCTCATATAGCAACTTCCCACTTTCCGTGTAACTTTTAAAAAATTGCGTTATGAGTGGCGTAACTCAACGCTACGCTTTGTTTTGTTAGAAGAACGAGAAATCGAAAATACAAAAAAAAATCCCGAGTGAGAATCTAACCCACAACCTCTGCCTCGGCCTCATATTTTTTTTTGGTTTAATAACAAAAGGTATATAGCTTGTAAGCTTTTATAATAATAAAATAATTATTATAAAATAGAAAAATCTAAAGTGCATCTAAAGGAAAAAGTATGAAGGATTGCATAATATCGATAGTGCTTTAAGCTCGGGTACAAGATAAATGCATATGTAGCAGTTCAACGGTGCCCGCCTTTGAAACAAAGGTGCTTGGCCCTTTCAACTCTTAGCGGAGACGAACGTGATGTGATTATATGTAATTTTATTTAACATATTACATTTCTTTCTCATTTTTTTTCCAGCTTCACGCTGTATCCCGCACACAGCAGGGTAGGCAGAGGGAACCTAGTTTTTAAGACACTTCGTTCTCCACTTTCTGCCGAATTCTGGTGGTATTGCGTGTTGAGTGACAGAACTCAACGCCGCGCTTAACCTCGACACCATAGGGAAGAAATGGAAATATAAATTTAAGTAAATATTTCATCTCCTCGAGTGGGGATCGAACCCACAACCAGTCGTTTTTACAGTCACACTTCGTGCCACTGCGCCACGACTGGTCTCAAGGCCTCATAATATTTATAAAAAATGCATGAAGTGAAAAATGGGGTTAAAATATTTTGAAATGATACATTTTTTTGCAGTGAACGTCATGATTATAAGGACAATCCGCACTTGGAAGACGGAGTAATTTATATATCTCTTTTTCGGTACGACAAAGCGTGGCGTTAAATCTCGCAACTTAACACTCACCACATTATATAATTAAATTTAAAACAATTAACAACAACAATCTAATCTGGTTTGTAAAGCGTAATCTTACTTTAAAAATAAAATTAGCATCACATTTTTTTTCGCATAACAGAGTATTCCCCACATTTAAATATATAGTTTAAAATAAATATTTATCCAGATATTGCATTGCGCCACTCAAGACGCAAAGCCTCCATGATAACGCGGAAGGTGGAGAACGGAAGTGTTTTACTTCTGCCCTGGTGGAAGCAGGATACAGAGTGAAGCTTAAAAGAAAAAAAAGCATATTTAATACTGAAAAAAGATCTAACCACTGCGCCACAACGGCCTTAAATTTAAAATATATTCTCTAACATCCCTTTCTTCGTCTATAGACGTTCCAAAGGCTCGTGATTAGAATACCAATAAAGTAATTTAATTGTACTATGTCGAGAAATGCAAATATTATTCTTGTTTTTATGGACTTTAAAATTAAAATCGTTTGATCTGTAAACTTTAAGTGATTTTATTAAATGTTACATTTAAAATGTAAATAAGCGATACATGGAATTATGATGAAATAACTTTTGTTTTAAGCTTCACGCTGTACACCGCTCATAGCAGAGTAGGCAGAGAGAATCTAGGAAGCTAGTGTTAAGACACTTTTTTCCCATTAAAACTATTCCGTTCTCCACTTTCTGCCGAATTCCAGAGAAATTGAGTGTTGAGTGGCGAAACCCAACGTCGCGCTTTGTCGTCGTTACTAACTAACTACGCATTTAGCGTAAGCAGAGAAGAATATTGTAATATGACATCTCTGCAGTATTTATTCTTATCCTTTTAGGGAAAGGTTGAACATAATCAACGTTAGGTTATGTTCAACCTTTCCCTATTATAATTTTGAAGAACTAGATACATATACTTACATAAATCTATTCCTTCAAAATATTAATGATGCCTAAAATCTAACACAGAGTGTACAATTATAGTAGTGAATAGCTTCACTTTGTATTTCACATATTGCAGGGCAGGTATACCGGAGTTCTACGGAGTGTCTTGGCACTAGGTTCTTTCAAAACACTACTATTCGCGGGTGTGGCGGAAATCAACACCGCACTTTTAAGTAACAGTTCAAAAATTAGAATCCCCTAGTCATATTTCAATCCTTTTATGATGGTTCATCTATTCAAAGTTTTCAAAAGTTGTTTCTGTGAAGTAAGGAATTCTGAGTGTAAGCTTACGCCTATACTGTATGGTCTTACCAAATTTCAAGTTCGCTAACTTTGTAGTTCCCGAATTTGTGTTTAGACAACGAGTGTAACGGGTGTATACAGTTTATGTATAAATAACTGACTGACAGGCAAACTGGGAGCTGGATTACCAGCTGGAGATTTGAAATTCGAGGAAAGTAAAGCTAGCTGAGCTACTTTCCCTATTAAATAGTTTTTTATTTAGATTCTCCCTGTATTCTGCTCGTTATAGGGTAACCAGAGATAACCTACAGTTAAGACACTTTAGGTTCCATTAAGATATTTTTGCTCCCCACTTTCCGGTAAATTCGATTCTAGATCCGCAACAGTTTTTTTACTGTTCATAAAAGTATATATTATAAATGTATTTTAAAGTGTCTCATATAGCAAGTAAATTACTTTATTTACTTACTTACGTTACTGGACGGTGGAACTCAACACCATTAATTTTTTTTTTATTACCTATCCAGTAAAATAAATGACGAAAGAAGTACGGCATTGATTTCAAAGTTCCAAAACCCCTCCAAAATTCAGCGAAAAGTGGGGAACCGAAATATCTCAGTGGGAACGAAATCATAACACCAGATTTCCTGGTTCCCTCTGCCTACCATGCCATGCAATATACAAAAAAAAAGAAAAACAATTTACTTCCTACATACAAAATCTCACCAATATATACCTACCTGTATATAGTCTGTATTAATTACTAAAGGTAGCGATTAAAAGGTAATGGGAAGGTTTAACCAAGGGTTAGATTGACGTCCCAACACCGTCGTTAGATAAGCGCCGAATTAAGATTATGTACTAAATGAAACTGTTGATTCGCTTAATGTGAATGGCGAATGTGGTATATTGTAAGTAATGTCAGTAATGTCATTTTCTGCCTATATCTATAAGAATTAAGTTCTGTATTTTCATAAATGGTAATAAATAAACAGATTTTTGAATGAGGTCAGTCGTGGCGCAATAAAGTGTGACTGTAAAAACGACTATTTGTGGGTTCGATCCCCATTCGAGGAAGTGAAATACTTATTTACATTTATATTTTCATTTCTTCGCTTGTGTCGAGAAAAACGCAGCGTTGAGTTCCACTACTCAACACACAATGCCTCAAAAACTCGGCGGAAAGTGGGGAACGGAGTGTCTTAATACTAAGTTCCCTTTGCCTACTCTGCTGTGTGTGGGATACAGCGTGAAGCTAATTTAATTTTTTTGATTCATAAACTGATTAAATGTCAAAAATGAATTTGCCTTGTCTAATAGTCGAAAAGGAAATCTATGTAGTAATTGGAAACAGGAAAGGGAATCTGGTGTAAGGGATCAAAGTAAGTATTTGTATTTTAGATGGCATTTGTCAAATTTAATTGATTGGTATTTATTATAGCAAATCGGATTTTCCAACAGTGCTATAATATTATTTAAAATAATTGAAATTGCAATTCTAGTGCTTAAACACTCCGTTTTCTCTTATCGCCGAATTCTGAGGTATTGCGTGTTGAGTGGCAATATTTTCACTTTCTTCGCTCGATAACGAGACAAAGCGCAGTGTTGAGTTCTACCATCAAAACGCAATGCTTTAGGAAATACGGTTGAAAGTGGGGAAACAACTTTCGTTCCCCACTCTCCGCCATAGCTTAATGGCAAGCAGCGTGTCTCAACACTAGGTTCCCGGGTTCTCTCCGCCTACCCTGAGATATGTGAGAGTTACAGCGTGAAACTTAATAAGTAATATGCAAGATTCAGATACTAAGTGAACTTATAAAGAGCACGATGTCTATATAAAGAGCACTGACTATATATATATATATAGTACTAATATCACAAAAGTTGAACTGATATTAAGTTCAAGTTAGCTTATATAGTACTAAGCTTTTATATAAGAGCTCTTATTTCTCTATATTTTTTCTTATTTCAGTTTCTGTCTTTATATTTTTTCTCCAGGAAAATCCTACGGAAAAGTAAAACTTTGTCCCTTGTTAAGTAGGTACTAGTTTTCAAGTGTAATAGTGGTTCTACTACTATATTTTTCATCTGTGCTATTTGGATTATAAAATTCTCTTCGAAACTGCCTGTGCAAGTATAAAAAACTAAATTTTCACATTTTAATACTATTAAACTATATAATGTTATTACAATCAAAAAATCCGTCAAACAAATGTTTTATACGATAGAAGTAGACGTTCCGTTTCATTCTGATAATTTAATCGACTCTCCCGAATGGGACTCAAACCCGCGATCTCAGCATACTCTGTGCCACTGGACTACAACGGTCTAAGGTAAGGTAAGGTACATTTATAAGGATACGTAAACCATAAGTAACACCATTTTAATATTTAATAATTTCCAAATAATACTTAAAAAAAATTATAATATTTTCTCAAATTTCATTTTGTAATCCACTACCATCGCAGCACATAGAACTGGCTGTACTATCACAAACTAAAATAATAAAAAAAGCATTACAGTATTACATAAAACAACACTATATGTCATAGCAAATTACAACGACACACTTATATCACTTTCACTCGAATTAATTTTTTTTAAACTATTCTCTACGCGAGAATTTAAATCTTATTAACTTAAGAATAGAGGTTAAATTAGATTATTTTTATTATTTTGACTTTGAACTAATAGTTTAATAATGGTTATGTCGCTTCTAATACAAGGCCTCTTGACATTTGACTTTGGCTACAGTAAGAGGAAATTGACTAAGGTGTAATGAGAAAAAAAAATGTGTTGCGTCATTGTTTCCTAATGTTGGTTTGGATGTATGATTTATTATGATTAAAGAAGTTGCTAGGTTGAGGCCAGTCGTGGCGTAGCGGCACAAAGTGTGACTGTAAAGCGACTGGTTGTGGGTTCGATCCCCACTCGAGTAGATGAAATATTTACTTAAATTTATATTTTCATTTCTTCGCTCTGGTGTCGAGGCAAAGTACGGCGTTGAGTTCTGCCACTCAACACGCAATGCCTTCAGAATTCGGCAGAAAGTGGGAAACGGAGTGTCTTAACACTAGGTTCCCTCTGCCTACCCTGCTGTGTGCGGGATACAGCGTGAAGCTGATTTATTTATTTTATTTTAAGAAGTTACGAGTATTATAATATATTGCATTATATATACACTAGCGGCCCGCCCACGGCTTCGCCCGCTTAAAATACATGATTATTGATTTAAGCAGAATTGATTGACAACTATAATAAAATAAAATAAATAAATAAATCAGCTTCACGCTGTATCCCGCACACAGCAGGGTAGGCAGAGGGAACCTAGTGTTAAGACACTCCGTTCCCCACT
>JAATLQ010032470.1:0-14294 GCA_013421005.1 Heliconius erato x Heliconius himera
AAGCGCGGCGTTGAGTTCTGCCACTCAACACGCAATGCCTCCAGAATTCGGCAGAAAGTGGGGAACGGAGTGTCTTAACACTAGGTTCCCTCTGCCTACCCTGCTGTGTGCGGGATACAGCGTGAAGCTGATTTATTTATTTATTTTATTTTATTATAGTTGTCAATCAATTCTGCTTAAATCAATAATCATGTATTTTAAGCGGGCGAAGCCGTGGGCGGGCCGCTAGTTATTAAATATAAGTATAGAGAAGTGTGTAAGGTGCAAGTTCGATGCTCGACGAGATAAACTTTTTATGGCCCCCGTAAAGTGTAATTAGCGATTAGGGAACGTTTTCTGAATCGGTCGAGTAATTACGTGTAAATTATGTGCGGCGGGTAGACAGGTAATCACTTTTTGCGGTATTTTGCGCAACACTAAATGTCAAAATAAACATTTTAGTGGAAATTTCGGAACAACACTAAACGCTCTAATGGACGTTTTAAAAATGTTTGCGCAATAACAAATGTGTATGAGTATAATATTTGTACAGTACTACACTAGTGATGTACTGTAGCTTTGATTGAATTACTATTCAATAACGATAACTCACAAATATAACTAACTATTGGATTCAGACTTTTGTTGGTCAGGGAGTGTAGGGGAGCACTAAGAGAGGAGAGCTTCAAATTCCAATGGAAAAGAAAAAAAAGGAGTTTTAAATTGTACCCATTGAAGTCACGGTGGTGGTCACTTTGTGGATTCGTTATGGAGAGTATGTCTAATAAATATTAGTACAAATCTATTTTGACTTATATTAACTTGAGGCCAGTCGTGGCGCAGCGGCACAAAGTGTGACTGTAAAATCCACTGGTTGCGGGTTCGAATCTCACTCGAGGAAATAAAATATTTAGTTACATTTATATTTTCATTTCTTCGCTCTGGTGTGGAGGCAAAGCGCAGATCTGAGTTTCGCCACTCAACACGAAATTCGTCCGGAACTCGGCGGAAACTGGGGAACGGAGTGTCTTAATAATAGGTTCCCTCTGTCTACCCTGCTAAGTGCGGGATACAGCGTGAAGCTGATTTTAATTTTACTAACCTATTTTCATCCATAGTGTTATTATATATACAGATATACATAGACACATAGATAGATAGAAGATCTGACAATCGGACAATTTATAGTCGTATCCATTGACACGTCTTGATTAATTGTGACGTCAGAGCTGTGTTGTCAGCTGCCCGCGATAAATCTCTACATAGAGCAGCCAAATGAAAATGAACTTTACTCCTCAAATATTAAGTTCAAAATTGAAATTGAATTTGAACGTGTGAATATTCGATATAGAAATACATAGGATCTGTAAAGCGTTTCTCATAGCGTGTGTATAGTGTAGAGTACGGTGTGGCCAATCTAGCGTGGTAAATTATAATAATAGATTATTAACAGCATCGGTTCGAATCAGGAAGAAGCATTTAATGGGCGATAGTCATTAAAAATAATGGAAATTGAATACAAGATTGTAATTAATGATGGCTTATTTTGGAGGTTAGAATAGATAAGAGGTTATATACTGTAGATATATAATTCTCTATATATTAAAATAGAAGGAGAAGCGCGGCGTTTAGTTATGCCACTCAATATACAGTGTCTCGAAAATAAGACGGAATATAGTAGAAGGCAATCTTTTTAAACACTATAATAATACTTTAATAGTTTATTATTGTATGGAGCCGTAGTGTACCAGCACAGCGTCTGACTGTATACGGGTACAGTACGGTAAACAAGTCGTGGCCGCCCTGAACTCTAGTTTTCTGAACTTATGCGCATTCACTTGGGAAAGATATATTAAAAAGTACGAAAAATTATAAGGTCATAGGTTGTATTCGTTGCACTTGTCTAAATAACATGAAAAATAAGCAAACATTAAAGTATTTTGACTTTAAAAATGTCATTTTATACACATTTGAATATTTGTCTATTACATCATAAATCGAACCCACACCCACTCGTATTTATAATTATAAAAGATGATAAGCACCTAATAAAATTGTTTGTATCTTACACAAAACACCATGTATTTAAGTTGACGTCAAAACCGATCATAAATCATAGTATTAAGTCGATTTCCACAGAGTATGGCTGCGGCGGTAATCATAATTAATTTGATTATTAATTTCAGATTTACGTGTCGCAGTGGTGCAGTGGTAATGGTTGTTTATTGGCCTATAAGTCGTAAATTCGACATTTGTTAACACATATTCAGCTTTGCACTGTAGCGTTGCTTGTAGTATGATAGGCAGAGGGAGAATAGTGGTAAGTCCACTCTCCATTTTCTCCCGGATTTTGGAAGCATTACGTTTTCAATGGCGTAACTCCACGCCGTGCTTTGCCTCGACACGAGAACGAAAAAATTAAATTATTAAATATTTAATTTACTCGAGTAGGAATTGAACCCACAACCTGTCGTGCCGTTGCGTCACGATTGGCCTCAAGCTTTCAATATATCATTGCGGTTTATGTAAAACTAGTCGTCGCTTCCAACTAAGTATGAGAGTAAAACGTAGACGTCTCCCAATCTTATAGGAATATTGAGAAAAGGGAAGGTTAGGGAATGTAGGGAGCACAAAGAAATTCATTCATTTACCCTATACTCCCTAATGAACCTATATGATAAATTTTTACTTCGTAGTAGTTTCAGTAGATTTTGTTTTCTCTTCCATTACTGACAGTTATCTAGTAATGGAAGAGTTTCGTACGATCGTATATTGTAGAGATTAAAAGACAAATATAACCGTTGGCTTATTGGACGGCTCTTTTAAGCTTATCTCTCTCTCACTCACCTCTTCATTTACTGCCTGAATCTAAGACATTTCGTATTGAGTGGCGGAACTCCACTTTGCGCTTTGTTTGCCTGAGTTGAGAAATGAAAGTAATATATTGCCCTGAGTTGTGTTCATTGAATCAACAACCACAGTGAAAGTCTATCCCACTGTGCCACAATGCACATATATATACTTTGTTATCTCAAAATGAGAAAGACAGAAAAACGAATGCAGAGAAATATATCATTAACGTCGTGATTGTAGTGAAATCGACCTCCTCTCTGTTAAACTAGCAGCGACTTCAAGGCGATTTCTTTTTGAAATAATGAAGGCCTTTAAAATGTGTAATTAGGCATTAACGCTATAATTACCGCTGTTAGCGTTCGTTTACGAAGTGAATCATTCTCGTATAATTACTAGCTAATGTACGGAGTGGGTACGTGCGAGCCAGTTTTATTATGAAAAAAAAAATCAGCTTCACACTGTATCCCGCATATAGCAGGGTAGGTGGAGGGAACCTAATGTTAAGACACTTCGTTGCCCACTTTCTGCCGAATTCTGGAGGTATTGCGTGTTGAGTGGCAGACCTCAACGCTGCACTTTGACTCGACACCAGAACAAAGAAATGGAAATATAAATTGAAATAAATATTTCATCTCCTCGAGTGGGGATCGAACCCATAACCAGTCGGTTTTACAGTCACACTTTGTGCCACTGCGCCACGATAGGCCTCAAATTTGTTATGAAAATACTTTTTTTTTATTTCCAAGACCCAATGTGATGGGTCTGATAGAGTTATTTTTGCTTATTTTAGAGACGCAACGCAGGCGGTATTTAACGTCGAGTTTCGTCCAATCTAAATCTGAAATTGACCCACTATGGATAAAATTAAAAAGAAAGAAAACAACACCTAGCATATTAGGATAATAAAAGAATCTAGTATTAGACATTCTGTTCTTAATTTTCCTCAAAATTATTGAGACATTACATGTTGAGTGTCTAAGTTTAATGCCATGCTTTGTATACCAAAGCAGAGAAATGAGAATAATTTAAATATTACAAGTTTCAGGGATTGAACCTAAAACGTTTAGAGAATGGCGCTGTATAACTGCACCATTATAGCCTCTAAAGCAAATATTATAAAGAAAAATACTATAAAAATATAAAACTCAAGCAAATAGGATTACTATATAATAGCATTAAAGAGAATGAGGTAACATATTTTTATGTCACTCGGAGAATATGAATCTACTGCACTTGTACATATACTTATAGGTATAGAAACTAAGCTCTAGGGATTTAAAATATGAAATAGAAACTAAAGAAGAAAAATATAATTATATATGCTTCATATTGTGATTAAAAAATGTGCTAGAGAACGTCGTGGTGCAGCGGCGGCGTCTAATTGTTAACGCGACAGTTGTGAGTTCGATTCCCATTCAGCGGAATTTATTATTTTTATTTCTTCGCCCTGGTAACAAGATAAAGAACGGCGTGTGCCAGTCAACACGAAATGTCTCTAAAACTGGGTGGTGCGTGGGAGACGGAGATTCTTAACACTAGGTTATCGTATTCTGTTTGTTATATATATATTAGTTACAGAGTGAAGCTAAAACAAAACTTTTCAGAGATTCAACTCTACATTAACATATTTATATGTTTTGTTTTATATTTTATCATAATATATTACTATTTCTATATTCTTATAATAGATCGCTAATTAAAAGTAAAATACGCATAAAGGCACATTGTTCACAAATCGATGTTTTTGTGTTTTATTTACTAACCCGTAAGGAACGTTGGATGGTATTTCTTAATCAGACCGTGAACTGCATGTTGAATGTTAATAGTTGCTCTTAAGAATCGAATCCACGACTACTTACGCAACACACGAACACAATGTAAGTAAGTACTTAGCCCTGATATTTAATGCTATGACATTAATATAAGTAATTTAGCAAGTAATTTAACACTACATAAATTGAAATTATTGTGGCTTAATTATAAATATACGAAAACTAGCGACCAGCTCGCGGCTTCGCCCGCTTGAATCACACTATTATTTATATAGTCATAGGTAGGTAGAGAGAAGCTAGTGTTAAGACACTCCATTGTCCATTTTCCGCCGAATTGTGAAGGTAATGCGTGTTGAGTGGCGTAATTCAACGCCGCGTTTTGCTGCGACACCAGAGCAAGTAATGAAAGTATAAATTTTAAGGAAAATAATTCTTCCAAATAGGAATCGACCCCACAAGCGTCGCGCTTACAGCCGGCCGCTGCGCCACGACGGCCTTTGATTAATTTCAATATTAATTGATTTCAGATCCACTGTGCTGTGTAGCTATTGTTAAATACAATTTTAATTACAGCCTACAATCAGCCGCAGACGAGAAATAATTTCTATAATATATGGTCTTCTTTATTAGCTATAACTTTTGTGTTTTATAGGCCGATGGATAAAATTATTATAGTTTTTCCTGAACAAAAGGTTTTCTTTTTATATTAAAATTAATATTTTTATTGATATTATTGTATCTGTTAAATATTAATTTTTAATTATTATTTTTATGAGCAATGCACGAAATTATTGTAAAGCATTTTATGTGAATAGTTTTAACAACTATTATAATACGTTTAACAGTGGTGCAGTGGCAAAGAGTCCGATATGAAATACGACAGTTATGGGCTCGACTCCCTCTCGAAGAAGTGAACGAAATGAAGAACAAGTGTGGCGAGGAGTTCTGCCACACAATGTTTTGTGTTGAAAATTGGACAGTGCGTGGGGAACGGAGTGCTCTAACCGTAGAGGCGCTCGGCCTGCCCTGCTATGAACGACATCCAATGGGGAACTGAAAAAAGTAGTATTCTAGTATAAAACAAATTAAATTAAATCAGCTTCACGCTGTATCCCGCACACAGCAGGGTAGGCAGAGGGAACCTAGTGACAATTCGTTCCCCACTTTCTGCCGAATTCTGAAGGCATTGCGTGTTGAGTGGCAAAATTCAACGCCGAGCTTTGCTTCAACACCAGAGCGATGAAATTGAAATATAAATTTAAGTAAATATTTAATCTCCTCGAGTGGGGATCAAACCCACAACCAGTCGGTTTTACAGTCACACTTTGGTCACAAACCGACGAGTTGCACCACGACTGGCCTTCTAGTATATAAGTATATTTTCTATAATACAACGACATTACTGAATACTACTCACTATAATAATAGTCTACTACTGTACAGACAGCCGTCAAGGAAACAAATAAAAATTCAACAGTCAAACGGAAAGGTAAGTCATTAACGCGACAGTGTCTCGACTATTTGTACTTTAGAATGCATTATGGAAGTTAATATTGTAAGGAATTTGTTAAAGTTACTTTTCTAGGTAATGTAGTAAAATATTCGTAGCAATTAGAGGCCGTTACGGCTCAGTGGCGCATCGCTTAAGTGTAAACGCGACGGTTGTGGGTTAGGGGAATAAATTATTTTCATTTCTTCGCCCTGATACCAAGATAATGCTTTGAGTTCCACCACTCAACACTCAATGTCTAGAAAATTGGGCGGAAAGTAGAGAATGAAATGTCTATCCTGTTATATGCCGCACACAGTGTGAACTTAAAAAAAAGTTTTATTACCTTAATAGAAGGACTTTTTTTTATAATATTATTATAAGTTAACGAATTTATTTCAATGTAGAGTCACTGAAGCTGACAGGTAGACGTTCTTAACTCCGGAGTCGACCCAAACAAACAAATCGACGCTACGTGCTCAAACTTTCGAAACATACAAAAAATACACTCTAAAAGATGAGAAGATATATTTTGTTACCTGTAATAGAACCTTAGACTGTCTACGTTTCATATTACTCAATGTATCAAGTGTAAAGAGACTGGGCATTGTATTTCAATATATAAGAAAGAAATACGAGCAAAATTAGACTTTAATTTTAAGAAATAAAGTTTATTTTGAGTCGTGCAAAAATTGCATCGCCGGATATCCCGCAGATGTTCCTTGTATTGAGAAAACATGAATTACTAGTTGATGTAAAGTAGAGTGCTTCAATGCTTTAAGCTTGTCCGCTTTGGAACATAAATTTTATACTGACAATACTTACAACTCTTTTCTTATCCTACTTACTTTACTTACATATACATATACAATACAATACGATTGAATCTGTTGTTGAATGTTGAATTCAATAAATTAAATGGTTTTTATTATAATCAAGTTTGTCGTAAATATTAAATATGTCAAGGTAATCTCGAAGTAAATCAAGCCACGTTTCCTGTGACATTGTGAAAGCAGCTTTTAAAATTGAAATATATTTCAGGGCACGCAAAGGAACTTAGGAGATTAGACATTATTGTATTTTCCGTCTTTTCTACGTATATTGTATGTATTTCATAGTGGGTATGTCCGCTGTTATATGTTTAACTAGAAGACCGCGCTGCCCCGGTCACATGGAGAAATATAAAGACTATATATCATCTTTCTCCCAAAGTAAATAATAATTTTAGCTATCGTATAACATTGCTCGTTCTTTGTTTTTTATTAATTAACAAAGTAAAAAAAGTTTGAGGCCAGTCGTGGCGCAGGGGCACAACGTGTGTTGTGGGTTCGATCCCCACTCGAGGAGATGAAATATTTACTTAAATTTGTATTTCCATTTCTTCGCTCTGGTGTCGAGGACAAGCACGGCATTGAGTTCTGCCACTCAACACGCAATGCCTCCAGAATTTGGCAGAAAATGGGGAACAGAGTGTCTTAATACTAGATTCCCTCTGCCTACTCTGCAGTGTGCGGGATACAGCGTGAAGCTGATAAAAAAAGTAATTGTAACTAATAACTTATTTTAATTCGTAACATTTTCCAAGTATTACCCCACACTGAGTATAGAAAAATATTTTAGAAGACATATAAAATTTTAACCCTAACGGGATTCGAACCCGCTGCGCTTCTTAGAAACAAATAAAAATGGAACACGCAATAGTATAAACGATATAAGTAAGTCAATGACTTAGAAGCCAACAACAGTTTATTGTAATCGTATTAGACCTACATTGTTATCTGGAAAACTGGGTATTAGGTAAAGTTCCGTACGGCTTTTTATAACACCATTACGGAGAAACCCTATAGTGTAGTGTAATCTCGATCATGCGGCGACTACCCGCCGTGGGGCCTACCTCTACGGTATACGGGACAGGTAGAATAAAATAAAATATATTTCTTAATGTCGTAAATAAGATTTCTTGTTAGGACTTTAGAAGCATTGGACCGGATATGAAATGGTCTTGGGTTCGATTTCTAAGTTTGTAAATTGTTTGTTACTAGAATTGAGCGGATTGTGGAGACTGGAGTAGCTTCATTTTCTTTATTTTTCTTTTAAACGATTTACTATAAGGCCTATTGTAACTTTTATATGTTATGATGTATTTGTATTCATTTAATTTATTTTAATTGTAATTTAATTGCTGATATTTGTAAATTAACCAGTCCCATAGACAAATACATATAAGGAGTAAAAAAATAAAAAATTAAATCAGCTTCACGCTGTATCCCGCACACAGCAGGGTAGGCAGAGGGAACCTAGTGTTAAGACACTCCGTTCCCCACTTTCTGCCGATTTCTGGAGTGGCAGAACTCAACGCCGCGCTTAACCTCGACACCAGAGTTTTACTATTATTGGTGAGTCAAAAGTAAAATAGGGATAGACCTCGGTCGACCTTCGAAAATATAGTATCAAAGATACTGGAGAAAGGTCACGTAAAAAGCATGAGGACCCCCGGATCTCCTGTAGGTTGTTGAGAGTGGGGCGAGGCGTAAGAGGTATGTAGACACCGTAGCGTTTGGCGCTCCGTTCTCTCTGACTACCCTGCTAGGGATAAAGTGTGAAGCTAAGTAAATATATGTATGTGTAAAAATAAAATAAATAATTAAATATGCGCAAAGTTAAAATTACCACATCCATCTATTTTACATAAATGACCATTTTAGCATCTAATTTTCATTGTTTCAAATTTGATTCGAATATAACACAGGGTGTGTAATTACTGCGAAGCTTCAAATGTGGTTTTTATTGAACAAACTGTATTTATTGTTGAAACGTATTGTTTACGAAATAAAAGGAGCTCTAATAAATTTATTGTTTACCAGACTATCTAACTGGCAGCATTGTTTATGGGGATTTTGATAAATGGAAATTTTTACTATTTGAAAGCTTAAATAGTCGATATTTTGTCGTTGCTAAAAGCTCTTCCGTTTTGTTGTTTTTTAATAGGCATGGTTTTTATCTTTTCAAAATGTTTAGAGAGAGAAAATTAAAAAGATATACATATGTATATATGAGTGGCGCGTCTAGGCACATGATTGTAAAGCGTGACGTTGTGGGTTCGATTCCTACGTCGAGAATGTGAGCTTTAACATTAGGTGCTCTTTGCCTCGCTATGGAGGAATAAACTTGAGTAAAACTGTTTTTTTAATATGCAGACTACTCACGTTTTATATAAAAAAAGTATAATACATACTATGATCAATCAATCTAGACACAAATAAAATATTTTTTTTGATAAGAAATTCTTTATATAACTTAATGAATAACTATTAAGTTGTTCTGAAATATAATTTCGTGGAGCTGTCTATAAACCACAAGAGACAATGTAGATAATATTTTACTAAGCTACTACCTCGTCTAGCTCATCCTTATAAAACTGTTACATATGTCCCGTATACGATAAAACTTATAACATTTTTGGCAATTTTATACAATTTAAAAAAAAGTAAAAGCTTTTTTTAATATGATAACCTATCCAGGCTTGGTAAAAAAAAGTCAATCACTATAAATAAACCGAGTACGCAAGCGGAGGTAGAAACTTCGTAGGAAATATTTGTGGTTAAAGGGCTATTTTCGCAACTTTACCGCTGAGGTTACAGCCCTCCTATATAAACTCTCTTATTTATGTCTTCCGAAGCACAATGACTCTATTTACTACGAGAAAAATATAAGCTTTCTACACAGTTTCATTTGTGTTGTTAATCAGTTTCACGCTGTAATTTGCACACAGAGGCAACCTAGTGGTAAGACACTCCGTTCTCCATGTTCCACTGAAATTTGGAGGCATAGCATGTTCAGTGGCGCACCTTAACGCCGCCCTTTGCCTGGACATCAGAGCGAAGAAATGGAAACATAAATTTAAATAAATATTTCACTCCCTCGAGTGAGGATCGAACCCACAACCAGTCGCGTCACAGTTTGTACCCCTTTTTTTTTTTTTTTTTTACGGGGGGAAATCCTCATGGACTGCCTCCGCCTAGGAAAGACGGAGGGGCGTGCCGGACTCTTACCGGCTAAAACCACCCCGGTGTCACCTCGCACGTGAGCGCGGGGCCGCGGGAGTCCACATTCATCCGCAGACAGTTTGTACCCCTGCCACGACTTAGGACCACTAAGTACTTAATATGCAGATATGTTAAAACATTAAATATTGCGATCAACAACAGTCGCTGTCTCGTAAGCGACATCACTATTTAAGTTAATCTTTATTACCTCATCGTATATTCACATGTTGTTGTAATAAAATATCAATTTCAAACATATTTTGGACCTTATTACAAAAAAATAGAGTTTATTTTAGTGTATACCGTACGTTGATCTGTTTAACGTTTATGAACTGGCACGTCTTCCATCAGCAAGTCATTGTGAAGTATAGAATGCTCTCATCTTGTATGGATGCTGTATTTTTCTTATGTTTCATAAATAGTCTTTTGTTGGAGCGCGGGTTCGTATCGATTATTATTATTAAAGCCGTTTGACGCCGTCGTGTCCTAGTGTCTGATTGTATTGGCAGTTGATATGCTTTTGGTTTATACATGAGGAAATGATTCTAGCTCATTCATAGTGCTGGTTGTGATTGCAAACACGATAGGTCGTGAATTCGATTCCAATTCGCGTAAATAGAATATTTAAAATTTTCATTTCTTCGCTCTAGTGACGAGGCAAAGCGTATAGAATTCAGCAGAAATACTGTCGTAATGGGAACGGAGTGTCTTAACAGGTTTCTAGGTTCCCAGATTCCCTCTATCTACGCTACTATGTGCGGGATATAGCGTGAAGCTGGAAATGATTTTATTTAAAACATTTTGAATTCTTCGGTATAGTTAATATTTATAAAAGCGTATTGATTCCACACAGCAGCTAATATCATTACTATTGACCCCGCTACGTGAAATACCTACGTGTAAAGAAAATTAATAATTTTAATGAATATTCTAGATATAATATTTCTGCCAATATTAGATTCCTGATATGATAATATTGTGTTGATATCTGCAAGAAAATAGAATTACAAATAGAATCGACGGCGACGACGAAGACTATGTTATAACATTTATTACATCGATTAATAAATAAATACAGATAAAAATAGTTAAAATATAAACCTAGTACTAATAACATGGACACAGCTGCCGCTATTTGATTGCGTGGGAGCCGCAGTAAGGCGTTTCGCGAATAGCCATAACAGGATGTACGCTCGAGTTTATGTTTTCAATGTTCATTAACATACATGTAAGAACAAATAGCTTTTGTATGTTGTACTTATAGATATATGTTAAGAGATTGTAAAATTTATTTTTAATTATAATAATAGTTTATTAATAATAGACTCCGAGAGTCTACAGTGGGACTTCGTGTCACTGTAAACTGTGGTTGTGGGTTCGATCCTTATTAGGGAATTAATTATTTAAATTATTTAAGGAAAGAAAAATATTGTGACGATCAAATATATAATATATGGACCCAATATGGATAATAAAGAATTTCATCATTAGTTTATATAATGTACAGTTTATAGAAGAAAAATATGTCATAATGTGGACTATATTATTTGCATTTTTTTTTTCACATTAAACTGTCCAGACAGGAAGGACTAGATGTAGTATCAATTTGACAGCCGTTAGGGGAAGGACCTGTCTACTGTGCGCCGTCTTTTTTTGTCTGTGACAGTCGTTTACGTTTTCACAATACATTTGCTGTGAGAGGTACATATATGAAAAAAAACTTAGTTTATTTAAAAAATTGTATGTGTATAGTGTTTAGATATATTAAATATATCGTATTCATTAAAAATATATAAAGTTGTATCCCTTGGATGTGTGCTCATGATATATTGTCTACACTTATGTATATTATAAAGCTGAAAAATAGTTTGATTAAATCCGATTGTACGATGTGAGAATAGAATCTCAGGAACTACTGTTTCGAATAACCTTTTTTTGTTTTGGGTAGTCTATTTATTTAGGAATACTGCAGACTATTTTACATCAGCGGTCAGACTTATCCCGGGCACGAACAATGGGCCACATACAACTCTTAAGTTATTTTCATTTGACCATGCGGGCGAAGCCACATGTGAATATTAGTAAAATATATTAACGAAATATATTATTTTGTTTCGGTTATTTAAAAAAAATCGGTCCCCAAATCTTAATGGTTGAAATAAAGTGATATGTCACCAGTGAAGTATTTTTAAATGAACCTTAATAGTGTCAGTTTGTCTCTTCATGTTTTTCATCTGAAGTGGAGCACGAGACCTCATTTTTATAAGAATTCTTTATTTTTCCCAGCACTAAGAAACTAAGATTAACGAGTTATTCTTAGAACGAGTTGTTTGCTCTAAAACTTTGTGATAGTTAGAAGAGACTTAAGAAAATGAAATAAATTTTAATTTTTGCATAATTTTAATGTTATTATGAAATGAAAAAGCTTCCGGCGTGTCTGATGCTCTTAAAATGTTTAAAATAAAATAAAGTGCAGCTTTAAATGTATATGTAGAGAAACTAGCTAGAGTAGTATGTTTATTTAGAAAAATAAAAGTTACTATGAAGCTGAGGCCGTCGTGGAGTACACTGACTGTGAACGATCACTAATTTCACATTCAAAAATTTTAAACGTGCATTTGTTTCATTTTTCGCTCTGGTAAGAAGACCAAATACGGTGTTGAGTTCCGCCACTCAAAACGCAATGCCTCCACAAGTCGACGAAAAGTGGGGAAGGTAAATGTATTAATAGGGACGGAGTGTCTAAGCACTAGGTTCCCAGTTTCCTTCATCCTTTCTCGAATATTTATGTGTAAAAAAAGTTAATGTACAGTCTAAATAAACAAAATATGCTTACATTTACTTTACCTCTGTTAAATTTAAAAGCACATCTTCAACCAAATAACAGTAAATATATATTAAATTTATTTGCACATAAATCTAAAAAAACATGAGCAATTACAAAGATGAGGCGCGCTACACTATCAATTATATTGAGAGAAAGAGAATTAAACAAAAAAGAGAACTTATTTTTTACGAGCGTCCCGATCTGATTGAACAATAAGCAGCCCAGGGTATATGGAATGATGATACACCCAGCTCGAAGGCCCCCCGGGGAGGACGAGGGGGGGAGGTGAGCGGAACAGCAAAAAGCATTCGATCGCGCACCACAATCTATTTTTTATTGTCGCCGCGAGAAATGTTCGTAGTTAGTTAATGTTACTTAATTGGCAATTCGAGCGCGCAGTCACGCCTCGACGTGGTCCCGACGCGCAGCTGCACCCGCAGTCGGGCTAGACCAAATCGAACCTTGTAACTTGGTAATAGAAGCCGTGGCGACGGTAAATAAGGAGATATCATAATGGCTTCCTCAATAAATGACGAGTGACAGCGAATGCGGTTTAGGATCACCGTGACGTTAAATATTTTGTACATTATGGCAAAGTAGTCTTTTGATGCTTAGAAAGAAGATAATATGTATATATTGCGGCGTTAAGTTCCGCTCGCAATGCGTTCAGTATTCAGTGGAAAGTGGGGAACGGAGTGTCTTAACACTAATCTCCCTCTGCCTACCTTGCTATAACGGGGTTCAGCGTGAAGAGAAAAAAATATACATATAATCTTGAAGCCGGTCGTGGCGCAACGGCACGAGGTGTGACTGCAAAACCGACTCGATGTGGGTTCGATCCCCACTCGAGGAGATGAAATATTTACTTAAATTTATATTTCCATTTCTTCGCTCTGGTGTCGAGGTAAAGCGCGGCGTTGAGTTCTGCCGTAAGTGGGGAACGGAGTGTCTTAACACTAGGTTCCCTCTGCCTACCCTGCTGTGTGCGGGATACAGCGTGAAGCTAATTTAATTTATTTTTTTTTTATTTATAATCTTAAATGCTAAATATATAATATTATTAACTATTTCATTTTAAAATTGAGTTTTATCTCTATCTCTATCTCTATATATAATAAGACAGTAAAAATATTTTGTCTGTACATTTAGTAATTTTGACTGAAATGGATAGAGGGACACTTAAAAAGACTAATAGAAAGCAAAAAGATTTTTTTTGAATTTCTTGTCTGTCTGTCTGTCTGTCTGTCTGTCTGTCTGTCTGTCTGTCGACATATTGTTGTCCGCATTTTTCTCTGAAACTACTGAACCGATTTACTTGAAAATTTCAC
>JAATLQ010032471.1:0-14295 GCA_013421005.1 Heliconius erato x Heliconius himera
TGATAAAATTACTTAAAAGCTTTTTAATTTCATTGAATTCGATGATAGTTCAAAACTGCCCCATATATGTTCAAAGCTACCCCGCAAGGGGGGCAGCTTTAAACATTTGACTACTGCTACTAAAGTTGATATTGCACCTTTACTTTATATATTTTTCTACATACGATGCTACGATTGTGTGGCACAATAGTTGGACTAAGCATTGTGAAATAGTAAAGAAGTTAAAAACTGTAGAATTTTTAGATATGACACAAAGTTTAAAAATCGTTCGAATGTGCCCCCCTCTCCCCTACCCACAACCATTCCATGCGATCACACTCGATCAAACTGCTCTAATATAACTTTATAAAGTATACATAGGTTTTAAATATTGACATCAATTTTATTATTATTTATGGAAAATATTTGCTTGTCACACTGCACCCTATATGTAATATGTTTCCTCTGTTTCCCATTTTCCACACAATGTTCGAGATACTGCGTGTTGAGCGTCGGAGCTCAACGCCATACTTTGTCTTATCACTAGAGCGAAGAAATAAAAAAGAGTCATCACTCGGAGTGGAAACCTAACCTACAGCCATCGCGTTTGTAATCAGACACCGTATCAATGCACCACAATGGACAAAAAATATTATGATTTATGTATTTATACTCTCATTTCTTCTTGTTGCTGTACAAATATTTATGCTTTACCGTGTCCACGACAGGCCATTGTAGTAAACCATGGCTGAAGAAGTCATTTTCTTGCTTAGGTTTGCGTGCAAATAATAATATAGTAGTATATCATATAAAGGCCGGTCGTGGCGCAGCGGCACGAGGTGTGACTGCTGGTTGTGGGTTCGATCCCCACTCGAGGAGATGAAATATTTACTTAAATTTATATTTCCATTTCTTCGCTCTGGTGTCGAGGTTAAGCGCGGCGTTGAGTTCTGCCACTCAACACGCAATGCCTCCAGAATTCGGCAGAAAGTGGGGAACGGAGTGTCTTAACACTAGGTTCTCTCTGCTTACCTTGCTTTGTGTAGGATACAGTGTGAAGCTGATATTATATAAATGTACATTTTATGTATATTTTATTTAATATTTCTATAATTTAATAAAAAAAATGACTTATTTTGGATTTAAGCCGAAATTTTATACTTTAATCACTTACGAATTTTTTTTACAAATTCGTTTTATAAAAAAAAATAACATTTTGAACATTTCATATATTTTTGTGGCCACAGATTGATAACATAAGATTAGTATTGCAAATAAAAGCTAAAATTTTCATTTTCCATTTTTCAATACTACAAAAAAGTTGCGTTTTCTAAATTGCATTCAAATATAACATTTTTATGTTATATTATATTTTATATAACCATATATTGGCATGTTAAATAATTTCTGTATTAAATTACTTCGTTATAACCAATATACGCGTATAGCCCACAAAGCGAACTTTATAAGTGGATAAACTCTGATTTTGCTTCAGCGTTAGTTTGACTATTTAATTTAAATTTGTAAGCTACATACGAATATAGAGAGGGCAGTCGTGACGCAGTGGCACAGGTGTGTGACTGTAAACGGACAGGTTGTGGGTTCTATTCCCACTCGAAATATTATTTTTTCTGTTTTCTTGTGTTGAAGCAAAGCGTGGCGTTGAGTTCCGCCACTCAACGTCGTTCAAATGCCTCCAGAAACCGGTGTGAAGTGAATAATGAAATGTTTTAACAATAGGTTCACTCTGCCCACTCTGCTAAGTGCGGGATACAGCGTGCTATACAAATATATATAATTATGTACTATAATATTTCTTCTTTTTATATTGTTGTTAATTATACAAGTCGGAAATGCGCTGATCTAGCACATTTTCCAAATTTTGCACCAGATACGAACATTAAAACAATAAGATGAAACATCAATTTTTTTTTTATCGTTTGTTAAAATTAATTAATAAAAATTTGCATTAAAATAGAATTCAGCGTTCTTAACCGCTTAAGTGAATATTACTTACTTGATTATATTAATAAATTAAAAAAAATATATTATTCAATTTAATTCCGCTAATCTTATACTCTGCTACCATCATATTTTTAGAATTCTGGGAACCTTATGTTAAAACACTCTATTCCATTCTCCATCTAGATACTTCCGTTTCCCATTTTACGTCGAATTCTTGACACATTACGTGTTGAGTGAAGAAACTCAACGCCGCGCTTTGTCTCTTTACTAGGGCGAGGAAATGAAAATTTTAAATATTTGATTGATTTCCACGAGTGGGAATCTAACCCACAACCGTCGCGTATACAGTCGTATACTAAAAAACGTTTATTCAAGTGGAATTTTAGAGTTTACCTTCGCAACGCTAGAAAGCATACAAAGAATATAATATTACAATCTTTTGTGAAATACAGACCTTTACTGACAGACGCTACACGAATTAAGATATTTTTTACATAACGAACCCCCATTCAAGTTATACGCACCTGCAGCTTTAACAATTTATGAATAACAGATTATTGAGACTGATTGAGTATTAAACATGTCGATTTCTCTATATTAAATGTATTTCTTGTTATTTACAATATAATTTATTTTGGGTGTATATTTTCAATTTATTTTCTTTTACGCTTTATGCACATATCAGGGCAGGTAGAGGTAATATGGGAGCCTAGTGATAAGATACTGTATTCTCAATTCGTTTCTCACATTCCGCCAAAACTTTAAGGCATTACTGTAAACGTAACGGTTATAGATTCGAGTCCCACTCGAGGGAATGAATTATTTTCATTTCCTTGATCTATCAAAAACGAAAATCGCGGCGTTGTGCTTTACCACTCTACACGGAACTCTACACTCTGCTTTTAATGTTAACTTACCTTTACCTACCCTATATGCGGGATACAGCGTGAAGCTAAAAAATAATAAATATAACAAAAATACAATTTAATTCTCATTTAGTTTTCCAGTACATAAAACATACTAAAATGCGACACCCAAGTCAAATATTTGTATAAACTCGAGTGACATGCTACTGGTGAATATTTCTTAGAAACCTTTCATACTCGTTTGAGTGGAAAACACAAAGTTCTTTCTGTATACACTGAATAAAGACTGACTTTACTTGAAATTTAAAAGAGAATTTCAAATACAGTTTCTTTAAAGCTATTTATAATGTGATTGATGTGGGTTCTAATCTAGTAAAAGGTGGTATTTTGTAAAAATAACTTTTTTCCCAATTTAGTTTTAAGAGTAAGGGTTTAAATATAAATGTACCTGTACCTATTCCTTTTAGTTTTGAATACAGTGCCTGATGGGATACAGCTCCATATTCTATAGTATAATTAAGAAATTCCCCATGGTCTTATATTCCAAATTTCAGCGTTTAACGCTGCATAGCCGGTACAGTCTGTGAGATTTTCAGTAACTAAAGTGTATTACAACATATTATATCTATTATGACATTAGATTTTAACAATGAGTCATATCAAAGTTTTTTGTTTTCAGCATATCTAAAAAATAGATAACTCGAGATAGAAGACCGTTTTTATATTTCTCCTATCTTCAAAAATAACCGAGACATTAAACATTAAAGTACGGCATCCGTGACTAAGCGTGTGACTTTATATCGCGTCTGGTCAATAGGTGCTTGCTTGAACACCTTCATACTTCTACTTCTACGATTACAAGTTTTAAAAAGCGGTGAAACATGTTATAACTTTGGAAAACCTGGTCCAATTTTCCCGGCGACCCCCGGGAAGCCGCAAATTATATACTAAAAAAAAAAAAATTAAATTAGCACGCTGTATCCCGCTCACAGCAGGGTAGGCAGAGGGAACCTAGTGTTAAGACACTCCGTTCCCCACTTTCTGCCGAATTCTGGAGGCATTGCGTGTTGAGTGGCAGAACTCATCGCCGCGCTTAACCTCGACACCAGAGCGAAGAAATGGAAATATAAATTTAAGTAAATATTACATCTCCTCGAGTGGGGATCGAACCCACAACCAGTCGGCTTTACAGTCACACTTTGTGCCGCTGCGCCACGACTAGCCTCAATGTTATTGATTAATTAAGATTTAATTAATTATTAAAAGTTTTAACCAATATGGGTATCAAATGAAAGGGCTGGATTTGTAAAATACAATAAATTATATATTAATATAGGTATATATTTTTTAATTGTTTTTTTATTAATATTTTATTACCTATTGTTAGAGCCGCTATAATATTCTCAAAAAAATATTATATAAATATGTCCCAGAGCGAGGTTCCAACCCACAACCATCATGTGTAGGGTATATTAAGACATAGCAACAGTATTTCTAATTTTAAAAATCTTATTTATCTAATATTCTGATATTTGTGAATATACAGACAGATTGTATAACGATTGTTTTATTATATAGTGATTACAAAATATTAACCCAATTTCAAACTATTTTGACGATCGACAATATTAGCAAAAACAAGCTTTTCTTGTAATACCGTTTTCTAGTATATCCATGAATAATGCTATATTTGAGCACTATATTTGTACGGTAATTATCTTATTTCATAGCTATTTACTATATTCAAGAGGGTTTGGACTATACTTTCAGTTTCGTTTTTTAGTGTAATGGCAAAACACGACCCTTATAGATTTGCCATGTGAACGAACCAATGATATGTCCAAGCCACTATACATAAATGACGCTCGACCACCGAGCGTTCCGTACAATTAGTGCGTTATTAAAAGCGAATAAAATATGTATTGGAATAAGCAAACTAAGCCCTTTCATCTAATATCTCACTTGAACTAGTTTTATTACCAAATTTTGCACCCCTTTTTAAGAAATTTTTCTTTAGAATTTGTCCATAAATATATAGTTTTTTTGATTTTTTTCTGAATTTGTACTACCTGTAGATGCTAGCTGCTAAATTTCATAGGTCAACTGGAAGTACCCTATTAATTTTGATTCCCTTTATAGTGTCGACATACGTGTTTGTTACGATATAAACGGTCATATCTTTTTTTAACCGACTTCTGTAAGAAAAGGAGGTTTTCAACTCGACTGTATTTTTTTTATGTTTGTTACTTCAGAACTTATGACTGGGTGAACCTATATTGACGAATATTTTTTTATTTGAAAGCTGATGCTTCCCGCGTGGTCCCATTTTAATTTGGTTCATTTCTGATTTCTGATTGAGATCCTGTTGTAATTGAAAAAGTCAATTTTGTTTTGTTAAAAATTATAATTATTTTAATTTATTTTTTATTTTATTTATTTTTAAGGGAAACATTTAATGTACTGTCATTAAATATATTCTTATAACACACAAATAGTAGTACAAATACCAATCAAGTTTCCACAAACTACTTACTCATAAGTCTAAAGAACAATAATTTATGCATATACAAAAAACAAAAAATAATTATTTAAGTAAATTTGGAAATACGATTTTTTCTAGAAATTAAAGGACTGTAGACCTGAATAATATGGTTTGAATTTCAGCTCGATATCTCCAAGCGTTCCTTAGTTAGATTAAGGTTTTTGACAGACAGACCGAGGGATGGACGGACGGACGGATTGACGGACAACAAAGAGATCTTATAAGGGTCCCTTTTTTCCTTAAGAGGTAGGCTATTATACGATTTTGTAAAAAACTTTATGCACATTAAACTATTATGTAAGCTACGACATAATGGAAAAAAATAAAGTAGTAAAGTAGTAGAATGTAAAGACACTCCGTTCCTAATTTTTCGCCCGATTTCAAAACTTCGCATTGTATTATTGTTTGCTTTGCATTGTATATATAATTTATACCTCCTATGGATATCAAATAAACAATCATTTAAATCGTGTGCTGTTTAGTTTTTTTTACATCAGAAAGAACCAGAAGTTAAGAGGTTAGGGAGTAACAGGTTGTTTGTGTGTGTGGATTCAATACCGACAAGATCATATTAAATATTTTATATTTTAATTTGCTCTCTTTGGTAATGAGGCAAAGCGTTGAGTTCCGCCGCTCAATACGTAATCCCTTCAGAATTTGACAGATAGTGGAAAACGGAAGTGTCTTGACACTAGGTTCCCTCTGCCATAGGTACCCTGCTATGTGCGGAAGGAATACAGCGTGAAGCTGATGAAAATATAAATTTAAATAAATATTTCATTTCCTCGAATGGAGTTCAAACCCACAACCAGTCGCGTTTACAGTCACACGCTTGTGCCCCTGCGCCACAGCTGGTCTCAAAAAAACACATTATAACTTCCCAAAATTCGTTCTTTGTCAAAATGGATACCTGTCAGAAGTTTTTATAATGAAACTCAAATCACGGTACAAAAAAGATCGTCGTAGCTCAAAAGCTTATGACATTATCTTTAATGCTGAAAGAAACAGGCCTAAACCCGCCAGGCATCAATTTCTCAGGAAAATATTTAAGCTTATTCGTCTAAATAAAAAAAAATCTAAAAATATTTTTTTTGCTTGACGCTTTTTTTCGCTAATATTAAGGTAGGCAAAGAGGATCAATTAACATCATTCTCCACTTTCTGTGTAATTTGAGAACCTAGTGTTATGACACTCCATTCCCCATTACGTGGCAAAATTCAATGTCGCACTTTGCCTCATTACTGAACGATAAAAAAAATTTAATAGTTTTTTCTCGCGGATGGTAATCGAACCCATAACCATTGCGCTTATAGTCACACGCATGTGCCCCTGCGCCACGATGACGCCAAGATTAGACTCTACATACATATACCTACATATTATATATTATATAACATTCATATATTTGTCTATCAATAGAAGAATAATAAGTAATAACATTAAAAGTGTGAGCGATTTACATAATAATAAGAAAGTTATTTTATATCGAAACTGACGATAACTTTTCATAAAAACTAATAAAGAATATGCAAAATACCTCAATAAGATTTTATTAAGTGGTTTTTAGCTAATCGTGCCCTCGTATAACCCGAACCGATATAATAGTGAAAATTTATTATCGAATAACAATCAAAAATGTTATTTTCCTAGAGATTTTTTTTTTACATATACGCTTATAGTGGGGTAACTAGTGTTGAGAGATTTCGCCGAATTTCAATGTTGAATTTCAACTCAACAAAGCGAAAAACGTAAATAATTTATTTTTATTTAAGGAATCGAAATCGGTTGTGCCAGCAGTCAGATGACCAAAGAAACGTTATAGCGCAGCTCTCACTTGATTAAGGATGATAGTTGTGATTTTAATTTATATTCTTTTATTCTTTTCGCCTACGGTGACATATTCACTTTTTTATTAAACTTATTAAAAATAATACGTCCTAACGCGATTACCGCTAAGCCATATGTTGAAAGAATGATTTCCAAGAGGCGCGGCTTAAAATACAGCCACGTATAAATTTTGATATGTTTTGTAAAAAAGTATTTTCCTGTCCTAAATGTAAAATAACATGGCTTAAGAAATAAGATTTAACTGAAAATAATAATTTCAAATATAGTTTCTCAATAAAATATTTTAATTTATATATTTAAATTATCCATTTAAAAGATTAAATATTTTTTTTTAAGTATATTATATGTACCCCAGGAAAGAATTAATAAAATGGGATTTCATTAATTCTTTCCTCTACCCAAAGATTGCCTGGAAGAGATCGCTCATTTAGCGATAAGGCCGCCTTTTGTAGTGATTTATGTCTTTCGATGTTGTGATGTTATTTATTTATTTCTGGTGTTCAATAAAGAATATTTTACTTTTACTTTTTTACTTGACTTTATATGTAAAGTGAGTATACTATATAATAATGAAATTCTCTATTTACTTACTAAATAATTCCAAGGACATTAACGAGTCTTAGTCTTAATCAAAGGTTTACAATTCCTTTGTACAGACAATTTAGTATAATGGTGTAACAAAGCATGACTAACATGGGTTATATCCTTATATATATAAGTAAACAGGATTTCGATATATATTATACATATATTTTAAAAGTTTGAATTCAATTACTATTGTTATTAGTTTTATTGTTTTTTTTTACAGCAAGGTAAGCACAAGGAACCTGGAAACCTAGTTTCAAGCCACTCTATTTTCTATGAAGAGACTGAGTATTGAGTGGCGGAAGTACCAGAGCAAGAAAAAGAATTAAATTAAACATTTCTTAATTTGAGTGAATATCGAACCCACAAGTACTCGTAAGCGAGATACAGCGAGAACCTACAAAAAAAATACCTATACATTTTTTCCGGGTGGGAATCGAACCCGGAATCTTCTCGCGGAAGTACATAATCTCGATACACATTTAGATAAAGATAAATCTGTGAAAATAATGAGCGATTTCAATAAATTAAAGCCGATCCAAATTATACCTCGCAAACAATGAATTGAAGCCTAAAATCAATGTAATGAATTCATTAAAATCGTTTCTTTCCCTGTCTATTCTTTACGCTGGTAGATAGCATCTATTGGTACTTTCTTTCTTCGGATAGTAAAACTAAATGAAACACTTAGTGTAACTCCATAAGGGAAACCACTATATTTAAAGAACAATCTGTTGAACACTAGGTTCTCTTGCTACAATTCTACGAATATATGCGGGATAAAGCATGATGCTAAAAGAAATATTTTAGTAATATTCCAAACATTTTCTGTTTGCTTTTTATTTTGGCTCTATTTGTCTATTATTTTTGCTGCCTGTATTGAAAATATATTGGTACAAGCTTTCCTCGGATGGCAGAACTCAATGAGATGTGAGTATGCGCAAGCAAGTGGGTATGCGCAAGCACGCAAGTGAGATGCAGAAACAATTCTCTTTTAAGAACCAATGTCCATTTACAATACAATTTAAAGTAGCGAATATCGTTTTAAGAAATGGTACATGTATCTGGATATTACATTATATTGAGGGTATATCAAAATAATTAAGATGATTCATATAGTTAAATATAGTTATAGATAGAGGTATAGAGGAAAGGTGATTCTTCATCTGTCCAACACAAAAAGTTAATATAATATACATTTATTTGTATTCCAATTCCAAATACACGTAGCCAAACGCCTACGGTTATTTGGAATATTTGGAAATTGGAATACAAATAAATTTATATTATATTAACTTTTTGTAGCGGGATAGTCATAGAGAACGGAGTCGTTCTCTCTGACTATCCCTCTTGGGATACAGCGTGAAGCTAAGTTAAGTTCAATATAGTTGCTGAGATTAGAGTGTTCAACAAGACAAACTCAAGCATTACAATATTTATATTGATTTCTGAAATGGAATGGGGAATTAATTATTTTCACTTCTTCTTTTTAGTAACAAAACAAAGCGCAGCGTTAAGCTCCGCAATCCAACACGCAAAGTGTCGAAAATTGGGTGGTACATGAGCAACGAAGTAACCTAACAATAGGTTTCCTCTGTTATATTATATGCGGGATACAGCGTGAAGCTAAAAAAATATTATAATAATATTCCAAAAAATTGTCTGTTTGTTAATACTTAAAATATTCGGTGTGTGATACTACGCCTGATAAAGTAGAAATGTCGCCCTTAATATCTTTTGCTAAGTGTAAACCATTACTCGTTGTCGCTAAGCGTCTTGTGCCTTGAGATTACTTATTATTTAAGTTGAAATTTTCTTGCTTTCGTCAGTTATAATAAGGCTTCTTTAAGACCTAATAATTTTATTATTTAAAGTATTTTTACGGTTCCGTAGCTAAATGGCAAAACACGGAACCCTCATAAATTGGACATGTCATCTGTTTTAAAAAATGTTGCGGTTTTCAAAAACATTTTTTCTCATAGTCAATCGTTTGAAAAAAAGGTACAAAGGGAAGGAAGGACTGTCCACACTTGGCCACCTTTTTAATTTAATAACATGAGAAAGTAAAGTGGAGAGCATAGTGTCTCAACACTAAGCTCCCTTTGTCTGTCCTGCTACAAGCGGACACAGCGTGAAGCTGAAGAAAGGTCCACTATGGATATATTAATATAATGTTAAAAATTACTCATTAAAAAATTATGAAAAAAAATAATATGTTTAACTTATTTAATACCATACTATGTACAGGTTACAGTGTGAAGCTAAGAAAAATTGAACTAACAACCATCGCGTTTTTAATGAAACCGTCCACTGCGTTACGATGGGCTTTAATTTAAATAATATCCCGTTATTCAATACTCAAGAGAATAAATCGTAAGCTCATTTAGAATTTGGAAAAGCCAAAAAAAAAACAAGTGATGATTGACGTTTAATACAATAAAGTATAACAAAAAGTTAATATTCGCAATGTGAGTGTTGTGTAATTTCAAAGGGACATGACAGAGGAATGGCAGAGGCAGGACTTTTATTGTTTTTTTTTTAGCTTGGAGTAAATAATAATAAGGAAGTACGATTGGGGCTGTAGTGGCGCAGAGGTACAAGCGTGTGACTGTAAACGTAAAGCTTGTGCGTTCGATTTCCTTTCAGGAGAATAAAATATTTAATATTTTAATTTCTTTCTTTTGTTAACGAAGAAAAGTGCGGCTTAGAATTCCGCCACTCAACACGTAGCAGGCAACAATGCCTCAGAAATTCGGCGAAAAGTGGAGAGCGGAAGTATATTAATGAGGAACGGAGTATATTAACACTGTTTTCCTAGGTTCCCTCTTCCTACTTTTCTGTATGCGGTATCCCGCATCAGCATGAAGCCTAATAAAAATATGTTGATGAAAATTAACACTGTACCACGTGATGATTGTGGGTTCAATATCTACTTAGGAAAAACTATTATTAAAAATATTTGTTTTTTTTTCGTATTCATTATGGAAAATAATAAAAATATGGAATACTTTTAAATACATTTTACCCAAATATCTTTAAAAAGTTAATTTGGTTTAAAATGTATTTAACTTTAAAATTTTCACTCCATATTTATACTATTTTTATGTTTCAATCTCGTAGACTAAGCGCGGAGTTGTGTCCCGATATACAGACTGCAATATTTCGAATTCAAACACAAATTTGAAACACACCGTTCTCAACACCAAGTTACCGCTTGCCCTTCTACTTACCTACCCTGCTTTAGGGGATAAAGTGTAAAATTTTAAAATAAACTATCATTGCCAAGACCTCTAGACGTATCAAATTTAATAGCATAATATTTCAAACTGACAAGAGTCAAGTGATATGCGTCGAATAACATGCACTAGACAAACTATGATACATATACATATATATGTGTATATATAATGTACCTACATATTTTCTCATTTAATTTATTCCATAGATGCCGTCGTGGCGCAAGGGCACAAGTGTGCGACGTGCGAAAACGTGTGTAAAAACGTGACATTTGTGGGTTTAGTTCCCATCGTAACGGATCCCGCTCAAAGCAGGCTAGGTTGTTTTA
Organism: Heliconius erato x Heliconius himera; assembly: GCA_013421005.1. Lineage (NCBI taxonomy): Eukaryota > Metazoa > Arthropoda > Insecta > Lepidoptera > Nymphalidae > Heliconius > Heliconius erato x Heliconius himera. Next base: position 11,351 of record JAATLQ010032471.1, read on the forward strand.
CTGAATTGGTTGAATCTGACTTGACTGAAGCAATTTGTATGTTGATAAAAACACCGAGATTTCAAGATTTAGGATCAGGTCCAAAGTTTACACGGAAAAAACTCCGCGTGCACGCGCATTTACTAAAATACCGTATAGTCTACTTAAATACCGTATAGTTAAATATTAATATATATGGTTGTTGAATAATTTTGTTTTTATATTTTATTGTTTAATATTAGTTTGTTTTTATTATTTTTTAATTTAGGTGTAGGATTTTAGGTTTAAGACCACTTGTTTTTATTTATAATCTAGCTCAACAGCTAGCCTGTAAGTGTAATGTACAATGTAAAATATTTTTAAACTATTGTACTTTTTCATGTTTTTGTATTATTTGTATGTTACATTGGCTTGCCTGATAAATAAAATAAATAAAAAATACGCTATTATCGACCTGGTTTGATGATGAAGGCAGTACTGAATAGTGGAACTCTTCAAAAATTACTTGTAATTGTGTTATTTATAGCTCTGAACATAATATATATAATACTTAAAGCACTACTGTAGAAAAGCGTGTTTTTTATCGAAATCTAACTTGGCCAAAATTAGGTGCAAGATTTGAAATTACATCGTACAATACATGTACAGGAATATTTCCAATGAGCCTCAGAGCCTTGTTACACAACAAGGCAACAATGTAACATTCTATGAAATTAATATACTAAAAGAGAAGATGTAAGTTTATCTGTCATTATTTATTTGATGACTATAACCTCGAAACGAAAAATAACTGGTAATGGCAGATTGAGAAATATCAACGAATTTAAAGTTGGAACTTTAAAAAAGTAATTTTACAGCTAAGCGTTACGGTTTCAATTCCCTGTGTTTTTTTTATTTTCCAGTTTTTCTTTATAATATCATATTTAATAACGTTTCTACAAATAAGTCAAATTTAATCGTCGAATTTTCAAATAAAAGTTACGACATACTTTTTACTTTACAATATCTGCCCATTACATCTACATTAAATAACAAACACTACGAAAATCGCATAATTCTAAAAATAAATAAAGGTACGCTCCAACCTCCATAATAAAAAAAACTAAACTAAACTGAAATAAATAACAAAAAAACAGACACAAAAAAAAAGTTGTACACTACTATTTTCTCTAAAATGTGGGTAGCATGCATCTTTATTTTTCTTTTTCTTACCTAATATAAAAAAGTATAAAAAAACCGAATTGCACTAGGCCTGTTTTTACTTGTAAATCAGTGAGAGTTACTAAAAAGTACACAACACAAAAATATATCGTTATCTATAAAACTATTTTTTTAATCATTACAGCGAGAGAAATCAAGATAAATTTAATAATTAAAATTAAATTAAATTAAATCAGCTTCACGCTGTATCACGCACACAGCAGGGTAGGCAGAGGGGAACCTAGTGTTAAGACACTCCGTTCCCCACTTTCTGCCGAATTCTGGAGGCATTGCGCGTTGCGTGGCAGAACTCAACGCCGCGCTTAACCTCAACACCAGAACGAAGAAATATAAATTTAAGTATATATTTCATCTCCTCGAGTGGGGATCGAACCCACAACCAGTCGATTTACAGTCACAATTCGTGCCGCTGCGCCACGACTGGCCTCTTAGAAATTTAATAATTAGCACCTATATATATTTTACTAGACGAGAACGAAACCACATGCTACAACTAGTTAACTTAAAGCAAACGATTTACAGCGTGTTAGCTGATAGTTTCAAATTGGATAACGATGTTATGATTGATGCTGACCGCTGAGGTTCTAAGAAACAAGCCCTATTTATGGCACCTTCGACCGGCAACGAAAATTGACCTATATTAATCGGATTTTTTTTGTTATATTAACAAGTATGTTTGTTTACGTAATAAATTAAATTAAATTAAATTAGCTTCACGCTGTATCCCGCACACAGCAGGGTAGGCAGAGGGAACCTAGTGTTAAGACACTTCGTTGTTTACGTGTTTTGGGATAATAAGTTTCCTAACACTAGGTTTCTTCGTTTTCCTTGGTCTACGCGGCATACAGCTGGGTAGGGAGAGAAAAATTACTATCAAGACACTTTTTTTTCTGTTTCCAAAATAATGCGAGACATTGGATGTTCAATGGCAAACTCAAAACCGCGGTTTATCTACCCCAACGAGGAAATGGTGGTAATTCGTTCCCCTGATCGGAATTGAACCCTCAACCATGACGTCGGCAGACACAGATAGTCTCATTTTGATGTGAGGACTAAACGGACTAAGCTCTTTCAATGCATTCCTACAATATGGGCGTCAAATAAAAGGGCTTACTGAGAAGCACCCAAAAAATAAAGTGATCTTTCTATTTATGCCCATAATGGCAGACTTCTGAAAATATCTGACTAAGCTTTTCTATTAATAAGATTAGACTATTTAAATGTGTAAAAAAGTATAAATTAAAAACTTTGAGTATCAACTTATAGCGTCATTATACAATTTACATGATTTAAAGCTTGTCGCGAAATTTGCTTGCGTATAAGCAAGCAAAATAAATAATAACTTGACCAGGAATACATAAATATGAAAACTTAAATATCGCTTCTTTTTTTTTTAAATCTTGTTTTTCTTTTCTATAGATAGAGGGTATATAGTCTTTAGGTATTTCGTTTCCCACTTTCTGTTTTGTTGAGTCGCAGAACGGATTCTTATTACCAGAGCGACAAAATTAACATAATTTATTCCCTGCAGGGGGAGTCCCTCAATAGGTAGTAATAAATAAATAAGTAAGTAAGTAAGTAAGTAAGTAAGTAAGTAAGTAAGTAAGTAAGTAAGTAAGTAAGTAAGTAAGTAAGTAAGTAAGTAAGTAAGTAAGTAAGTAAGTAAGTAAGTAAGTAAGTAAGTAAGTAAGTAAGTAAGTAAGTAAGTAAGTAAGTAAGTAAGTAAGTAAGTAAGTAAGTAAGTA
>JAATLQ010032472.1:0-14303 GCA_013421005.1 Heliconius erato x Heliconius himera
TTTCCAATTCCTTATGCGATTTTCTTTCAAATGATGTGCGATTCACATAAAAAACATATGAGTGCAATTTTCTCCAAAAACGAGTTACGAAAAACATTAATTAAAGGTGATTGCGGCAGGATTTTTTTGGGCAACCCTAGTGTAATCTATTCTACTATCATGTATCATTCTTAAATATAAGTTTCATTAGAAAATCTAATCCCTACAGTTTTAAACGATGGGATCTCCACCTATATGTTTTACTTAATTTAAATGAAATATAAGAAATCCTTTATAAATACCCATGTTCTGCGGACAAATGTAAAGCGCTGTAACCGCAATCATCTCTTGCGTTGATGTCACATCCTCTGACCAGTAGCAGTCTAGTGGCTTCGAGGTATCGTTGCCAGATCGCGTAGTGGAGCGGACGAAGACCTTGGGTGACTGGTTCGTTTACCTGAACAAGAAGAATTATTAATTTACTAAGAGGGACAATTATTAGAGGGTGCAAAAATTAATAAATCTTGCTTATTTTTTTCAAGATCCAAATTTGTTATCACTAGATTTGGATCTTGATAAAAATTCACAAACTATTAGCGCCAATATTTTATTAGGTACATTAGTGCTAATAGCTTATGATGTTTTTATACTGACGTAGTGTGATGTTAGCGCGATGATTGTGGATTTGATTCCTTACTCATTGGAATGATTAATTAAAGGGCAGCTTTAAGTTTTACTGATCCACACCCAATGTCTTGAAAATTGGGCGGAAAGTGGGGGAAAAGAGTGTTAACCTAACAGTATGTTCCTTCTTCCTACCCGTAAAATTATTTTTTTATCTTTGCATGTAAATACATAATTTTATGTAAAACTAATAATATTAGTAAAATGAGCTTGTGATTTCAATATATATTAATAAACATAACTAAAAATAAATAAATATAAACCTTTGCCCCACAAGCCAGTAATATGCGTATTTCATCCAAGGGCACCATCCGGATGATGGAGTCTGCCAACTCGCGCTGGAGGGACTTATCGGCTATCACCTCAGATGGCATGTTTCCTGAAACAAAAAATACAATTTATTTTTATTTTTCTTTTTTTTTGTCTCATATCTTTAGCCTAATATCTTAGACGTGATTTACCTTCTTTACACACACATACATTACCCTCATTTTTGTGACGCAGTCAGGTAAGAAGAAAGAAAATAATCAACGTAATAAACCACGTGCAGTTATAGAATAAAATAATATAAGAACAAAATAAACTGCGCTACAATATTGTTAATAATAATAGATTCTCGTGACTATATAGTATGGCGTTTCAAATGAAACTTTATTTTTCAAGCTTCTCACTTTTTCCCGTATATAGTAGGGTAGACAAAGGGAAACCCAGTGTCAGGATACTCCGTTCTCTACTTTGCGCCCGATTTTTCAGAAAAACAATTTGTAATAATATTCTTCAAAATATTTTGGACTTATAAATCTGGTAGTAAATATAATAATTAAAAGAAAGGTTTTGTATTGTAACTAGAATGGATTTCTTAGTATAAATATGAGAATTCGAAGCTGTAATAAATTAGCTGTGTTTGACTAATTTAACGGCGTACAAAGGAGGATAAGAAACGAAAGGAGGAGAAGGAGAAGGGGTCCATGTAATTTCTACGGAAACAGGAAATATCAATATTTTACTTTTTGTATTCATGCAATCGAAATTGCAGAAAATCCGTATAGTATATATTATTATAATACAATCTCCAAAACGTGAACATAAACCTTGGTTACCTACATATATACATAATCTTACGTTTGTTTAATGTGGGTGCGCACGCGCAGCGGTGGCGGTATCATTGCCAAAAATATGTATTGACTTTGATTCAGAGTTCACGTGCTGGTTAACATGAGGATGATAAGCTATTTGCACTCTTATGTAAAGCATTTTTCTTATATTTACGCTCAGACGAAATTATTGGATTTAGAAACATGAAATTACTCAAATGTGTGGTTGATAAGTGAGTGTGGGGGACACTAGACCTTGTTAAAAAATTAAATGATTGACAGTTATATGCCTATTTACTATTTAGAAACTTTATATTTTAAAAATCCGTACTACGGCCAAAAAATAACAATATACAAAAAAAAACACAATAAACAAATAAAAGCTATATACTGAAGTTGGTACTGACACCAGAAGTAACGGATTTTAAATATTGTATAAGTATCAATGGTATAAGTAATGAGACTGGTCGTGGCACAGGGTCGCAAAGTATGACTGTAAACGCAACTGGTTGTGGGTTCGATCCCCATTCATATTTCCATTTCTTCGCTTTGGTGTCGAGGCAACGCGGGGCGTTGAGTTCCGCCACTCAGTGCATCCAGAATTCGGTGAAAAGTGAAGAACGGAGTGTCTTTATGGTTCCGCCTACCTACCCTGCTATGTGCGGGATATAGCGTGAAGCTGAAAAAAAATCAATAATTTATTTAAATATTTTAAAAATTTCCTTTAATTCGAAATAATTAAAATTTTTTGTTTTAAGTTAGCGCATATGAATATGGATTTGTAGTCGGTTTTTCTTATTATATTTTTCAGGTATCTTATCAATGACGCAAGCAAAAAAAATTTTAATATATAACCTTATAAGGATGTTTATTACTTGTCTGTTTATACTGCGACTCCCCTAAGCGATGAAAGATGAATTTAAAAACAAATCCACAAACAAAAGTGGACATTATCCAACACGAGAAGCCAAACTGCGTGACAACTGACATCACTGGTTTAAAAAGATATAGCGGGCACGCACTTATATGTAGTTAATATTACAGCATTTCTATTTTAGTATTTCTTTTTTATAATGTATTAGAGAGCTCAACTCTTTTTCGCTTCGTTATCCAGCTCCAGACAAAAATTAGAAATCAACAACAGATTAATAACTGATAAGGCCGTCGTGGCGCTGTGGCACAAGCGAGTGACTGTAAATGTGAAGGTTGTAGGTTCATAATCATAATTTATTGGTAATAGCAATTAGAAATCAAACAATATCAAACCCTACTCGTGGGAATGAATATTTTATTATTATTTATTGATGTTTTCCTTTTTTGCTCTGACAACAAAGCAAAGTGCGGCGTTGAGTTCCGACACTCAGCACGCAATGTCTCTAAAATTCGGCAAGTTAGAGACGCAATGTATTTTCCTATGTTCTCGCTGTCTACCCTGCTAAACCTGGGATACAATCTGAAGCTGAACTAAAACAACAGATTATTCTTCGTCAACAGAAAATTGTATATTTACGAGAAAATGTTTCCTTAAGCTTGAAAAGTTGCAAATTAGTTACTTGAATTTAGGAAGTTATAGGTTAAAAGGAATTAAGTTCTCTTTGTAGTCAATTGCAAATAAAATAACTTTCCTTCCTTGTCTTTGTGCACTCCAAGCCCTTCCCGTGGTCTATATGTAAAATACATAACAATTCTTACATCACATACCTATCCAAGTTTCGCCAAATTAACACCTGTCCAAAAAAGATTTTCATTTTCATTTTCCTAGAACAGTCTAAAGTACAAAAAACCCAATATGACAATTTTCCTTTGATCATTGGACTGTCTCCAACCAATAAGAAAGGTATAGACTCCCAAGCACCCTCGTTTATTTGGTGTACCATCTTATCCTGGTCACTGGTGGTCACCGGCCAATAACCTTGACTTGCTATTTTAGTAAGAACGCGCCACGTGGGTATGTTTACAAGTGCTTTTTTGTTTTTGTTGTTTGTATGTACTCGTATGTGCGTATCATTTATTGGAGAACCTTTGTTCTATCTTTGTTATTTTCGTAATATCATATTGTCTGTGGCGTTGAGTTCCACGACTCAACACGCAATGTCACGAGGATTGTGTAGAAAGTGGGACACTTATTTAGCCGATTACTATAACTTGACAAATGATGTATCTTAACTCGAGATTCCACTGCCTATCAGGCCGCATGAAACTAAAAGAAATTAAGGATTTTGGGCAAAATTTAGGGCTTTTAATTAATGCTTTTACAATACACAAAAGTGTCCTAAAAATAAAAAAAAAATAGTAATTTATTTATTTACCAGTTTAAATGATCTTTGTTAATACTCGAACTAAATGTAAGTTTTTTTTAAATTTATTTTGTTGTATTTGGCCAGGAATTAATGAACTTCTCACAGAAAACATAAATGACGTTTCTTCACCACCACTGTATGCATGTTTATTATTAAACGTGACACGTTGCTATGGCAACCGCCTCCTTATTGGCAGAAGTCGCAGACGACCGACGTCCAGTCGAACCATGTTTTGACGTCAACATTAAAATTATACACAAAATATAGTTTGAATTTTACGTGTCTTTATATAAATCGATGCTTGATTTATTGCTGCTAATTTTGAACACTATACAACTATATTCCGGAGTGGTTAAGTATATCTTAGGTCCATATGAATAGTCATGTAGATTATGGGAAGTTAAGGGTAATAAGTAGTTGTGGGCTCTATTTATTCTCTAGGGTTTTATTGCAGTTTTTCTTACATGCGTCGTAAGGTGGAAGACGAAGTGTGAAAGGTAGGCAAGGGCCCACCTTTTACGCGGGAAAAACCGTGAATACGTGCTTTTTTGTCAATCAACTAGCCTAGTGAGTGCTTACAAGTTCACAGAGATAGGTGAATTAAATAAATATTTATAAAATTTCAATACTCCAGTCTTAATTTTGATATATTTTTACAAATCGAGTAAAATATTCGAATACACGCAAAATTTTTCAAAAGATATTGTAAACGACACGCACTTCCCCTATATTGCCAGGGCAGTGAATTCAATTCTAATCTAAAACAAATCCTCGTGAGATATATTTATCTGAGGTATGACAAACATTATTTTTTTATTAAATTTACACATATATTTTTTTAGATAATTGATCACCACTACGGTGATTCGATTACCTTTGTTGAAATGATTTACGTAAAACTTGAAATCTGAAATTTGAAAACCAAAAATAATGCCCAAAAAACAAACGTGCATCATTGTATCACAATCAGTGTTAAAATAAGATACTGCCATCATAATAAACTATAATAAAAATCTAAAGCTTTAAAACACATTATTATCCTTGAAATACTTAATAAAGTGATAATTTTAAAAATAAACTTCAAAATATCGTCGATAAAACAACTACGCACACAAGATGGCCGCCACAACAAAATGGAGTCCAAAAATAGCGCGGCTATTGACCGGAACCTTGACACTAAACGCGTTACATTTTATGCGATTTAGATTTTTAGGTCGACTTAAAACGCAATAAAGTTTTATAGAATTTATTCTAATTTAAATGAGAATCAGCACTGTAGCGGCTGATTGCCTACGAGGTGGACAGACTTGATGAAATCCTGCACTGGCTGTTCTATTAACGACTGCACACGGAATGCTCGAGATAGGAACAGATGGATTTTTTTTTTTCTCGAATGGACTTTAATGCTGTTGACCTGGAATGGTCTTGACAGCGTCACCAGGCTGGGAGGGGCGAGTGTAGCTCGCCCCTGAAGATAAGAAATACGAGCTAAGATGGACGCTCGTGAAGTGTTGGCGCTCGCGGGGGAGTGCCCCGCGTACGCTAATCATGGGGGGTCAAGATGGAAAAAATTTAAAATCTCGCTTTTAAATTGAAAATACAGCATGACCACGACCACTCCGACGGTAGTGTACGACTAAGAAGAAGAATAAGTTTCCTGTGATGTCAGTATTGACAAGCTAGTTTTTTTTTCAAAGGAAAAGGCGAACATGTTTAATTGATACATAATCGAAGAGCGAAGAATCGACGCAAAATAGCATCGTAATAAAAATAATCTTTTTAGCATCATGCTGTACCCCGCACCTAGCAGGTTAGGCAGAAAGAAACCTAATAACCTAGATTAAAGACACTCAGTTCTCATTAAGACACTTCCGTTCCCCACTTTCCGACGAATCTTAAGGCATGGCGCGTTGAATCGCGAAAATTAACGCCGCGCTTTGCCTTGTTACCAGAGCGAGATAACAAAATTTTTTTTTTCATTTTCTTGAGTGGAAATCGAATCCACAACCGGTTGTTTTTACAGTTGCATGCTTGTGCTCCTACACCACGACTGACCTTAAAGAGAGAGCTTCATTTTGCTAAAAGGCTTGGAATGGTGAATGAAAAAAAAAATAGAGAATAGAATATAGAAATAGAAAATAAAAACAAAAAAAAAGAAATCTTACATAAAATGACACCCTTTTAACCTTAAAATCAATGTCTAACTAAACAAATAAAATAATAATCAATTTGTTTTTTATTAATTTGTTACGGTGCATAAAATCACGCGTAGGTGTCTGTTTATAAACTGAAGTGCGCAGTCGATGTGTCTGTAGCTGTACCGCCTACGTCTTAATTCTTGTATGAATGAAAATTTTGGTTAGAAACGCATTTTGCAAACAAATTATTTTTTCTACATCTCTCTTCTCATCTCTACATTTTTTCTACATACACATTAATTTAGCAGAAGAATAAGAAGTTGAGCTAGATAATCCCTTTGCCTGATGAACATTTTATAATTATCATACAAAATTATATATGTATAAGTATTAAAGATCGATCTACACTTAAGTGTCTAAATTCTCTGATGTTAAATTTTTTAAATTACAATTACTCTCAGAGACTCTATAATTTAGAACATTGGTAAAAGAGGTCAGCTTTGGGGCAGGGGCTCAAGTGTGCAACTGTAAACGTCACAGGGTGGGGGTTCATTTCCCACTCAAGGAAATGAAATATTTAATATTTTCATTTCATCGTTTTGACACAATACCTCAAGGTTAAGAATTTGGCGGAAAGTGGAGAACGGAAGCGGATATTATTCGAATACGCTACTGAAGTTCCTGTGTTAGTATATTTAAAAATTTTAATACTAGAGCTTAATGGAACAAAAAATAATACTTTTTCCTTGGAAATTATTAAATACAGCTGTGGCCTAACATGATAATAAAGGGGCATTATGATTATGAACATAATATTAACATTATTATTAAAATATGAACATATAAAAACGATTCCCTAATAGGAAATGAAATATGTTTTGTGGAATATTTTGTGTACATTAATAATTTATGAATTGCCCTTCAATAATATTATATGAAACATAAGTAATATAAGTAAATTTTATTGAATATCACAGCAAAATTGTTTGCTTGTGACCAATATATTAAAATATTTAAACATATAAATTAAAATTAAAATATTATTTAAATAAACGACTTTTTGCAGAAATATGTTATATTTTTACCAAACCAATAGTTATATAATAAAATAAAAGACAGCCAAATTACTCACCTGTATCGTTGTATCCGAATTCCACGCACTAGGACGAACAGCACAACGTCTTTGCCTCTAAGCGTTTTGCCGCGTTTTTTTGACAAATGACGATGATATAATATTTAATTAACAATAAATATTTTTGTTTGAATAAAGTGTTATTTATTAGGCTTATTTTTTATTTATTTAAAAAGAAAACGTGTTTCTTTTCCTATGATTGTATTGAAACTGTGATGCCGTTGGGAAAGCCACGATTGGAGTGGCGCCAATATGGATAAGTGCCAAAGACGAAATACGGTAAGAAGCAGGGTAGTGGGGTAAACTTTTGTCTTTATCTTTTGTTATTAGTTAAAATAAGTTTATAACTATATGTAAAATATGTCATATGGATTTGTGTTTTATAAATTTTATAAACATTGTGAATAACTACCCATATAGAAATCTATGATTGCATTTGCGAACTTTTTACTTGCGACTACCACTGTAAAGACACTCATTGTCTTCTGACAATATTGATGATAACGAGAGTCGCCTCCTGTCACATATGTAGGGGAGAGGGGGGCACATTCGAACGATTTTTAAACTTTGTGTCATATATAAAAATTCTACAGTTTTTAACTTCTTTACTATTTCAGAATGCTTAGTCCAACTATTGTGCTACAAAATCGTAGCATCATATGTGGAAAAATATATAAGTTAAAGGTGCAATATCAACTTTAGTAGCAGTAGTCAAATGTTCAAAGCCCCCCTTCCGGGGTATCTTTGAACATATATGGGGCAGTTTTGAACTATCATCGAATTCAATGAAATTAAAAGAGTTTTAAGTAATTTTATCAATAAACTTAACATTAGAAACGATGGAGATCAAATTTCAGTACCATATTAACTTAAAAAAATAATATACCTAGTTTAATATTGCGATTGTACTAGTACTAGTGTTAAATAACTTTAATATTATTAATAGACTTTAAAAAAGTTTAAAAACACAAAAAAGTAGCTTTGGCTTCGTAGAAGTAATTAACATTATGAGATCGATCATAGAATAAATCTAATATTATGAAAATAAAACAAAATATTTTTAAATAAACAGCTCACTACTCTAATTTGAACTTAGAAAAATTAAATTTTAACGAAAACATGGATGTAGTACGTGACGTAACCAGCAACTGAAATTGGGGGAAGTAGTGTACGTAAGAAATAAAAATCAGCTTCACTTTTTTTCCAGCACACAGCACGGTAGGCAGAGGGAACCTAGTGTTAAGACACTCCGTTCCCCACTTTCTGCCTAATTCTGGAGGCATTGCGTGTTGAGTGGCAGAACTGAACGCCGTGCTTAGCCTCGACACCAGAACGAAGAAATGGAAATATAAATTTAAGTAAATATTTCATCTTCTTGAGTGGGGATCGAACCCACAACCAGTCGGTTTTACAGTCACACTTCGTTCCGCTGCGCCACTTTCGCGGTATTTTTTTACATGTAATAATATTCAAAACTGCCCCCTTCATTTTGTTCAAAGCTGCCTCAGTGGTATTTGAAAATTTCCAAACGTTTTTTTTTTAAGTAAAAGTTTAAAAATTGTAGTAATCTCTAGTTTATTGCATGATATATGAAACATTCTAACTAAAAGAGGAAAATAAAACCATATACCTTGAATTGGATCCCTGCGATCCTTACGCGTTTATTTAAAAATGCATAAAATTTTACTCAAAATCAAACACTCCTCGTAACTCAACAACTGGCTCTCATATATAAGCGGTGACAAGTGACACGTGTGCAGGTTAGTGCTGCCACTACTCAAAAAAAATGTACCAAAATTTCTTTTTAAAATAGCTCTGTTAACACATATTTTCAAAGGTGCCCCTGTTCTAAGCTGCCCTCTCCCCTATATCATAATTTAAAGATGCATTAATTGTTTTTTAGGCCAGTTGTGGCGCAAGACACATAGTTTACAAGTTATAACTATATGCAAATTGAAATGAAATGCAAAATATGGAACCATTATATTTCCTAATTACAGTACAAGTTGCAATTTCTATAAAAAAAAGAGTACACAGTACAACTAATGTTCTTTTTTAAATTTGAATTTATTCTATACATATCTTTAGTTTAGAACCCGCTTTCAAGTAAAGGCCTTTTTCAGAGATTGCCGTTTGTAACTGTCATTGGTTACCCTTATCTTTTTTGGAGCATAATACATAAATATGAGAAAATCCATATTAGGTTGATTCGCCCTATATTTTGAAATCCACGTGAAACAACGCATCACGCTCACCTTCGTAAGAAAGTTCCGGACAGATTAACAAAGGAAAGAATTATTAAGAAATTTGTTTATAATTTTATTTATATGAATAGTTGTGGCTGTCGTGTTTCAGTGGCCCATCGTGTGACGATAAACGCGACGGGTTCGATTTCCACTCGGAGAATGAATTATTTTCATTTTCCAGTTCTGGTAACCAGACAAAGCGTTAGCGTTGTGTTGTGTGCGTGGTGACCGGAGTGTCGTACCACTAGATTCCCTCTACCTACCCTGCTATATACACCCTGCTATATATGACTTGGTATATACCTTGCTATATATATATTTTCTGAATTTCCTAATTATTTAAAATAAATAAAAACGAAAGTCGGCATTCAAAAGTTATTTTAAATTAACTTAGCTTGATTTTACTTAATAATAGATTTTACTTGTTTTTTTACGTATTGTCATCTAAGCTACGTATAATAAACAAGTTTAACGATGATACAATTGTTATGAGTGGGTCGAAATCAATTTTTCATGAGTAAGTATATGATTTTTATGGTTACTGAGTTACATAATTATAAGTCTGAGTTACATAATAATAAAATATTTTTAAAACAAATATTTTTTAAATAAATAATAATAATAAATAACTCAGCGTTGAGCTCCGCCAGCCCCGCTGGAAAATGGAAAACAGAGTGTCTTAACAGTAGGTTTCCTCTGCCTGCTGTATTCGGGATACGGAGTGAAGCTGATTTGATTTAATTTTCTTACTATTGTTTAATGAAAATTGAAAACAAAATATCTCACGACAACGCTTCGATCACGATATATCGTGTTGTGTAAATCTGATTAAAATTCCGTTTAGCGGTCGAGATTAGCTTATTGAGGTGTCATTGTAAGTTGAGGATGTACCGAGGGAAAATTTTTATATATATTTTTAAATATACTTAATTGCTTATTTCTTAATTTACTATTTTTGGTAAAAAGAGAAAGAGCTAAAGGACGTTTACTCATCTTTATTGTGTACATAAAATTAAAATAGATAAAAGACATATTTAAAATATTATATAGATTTAAAATCAGGTGACAACGATCGACTGTACACAATAGCTATACATTGATAAATTTGATCTGCACACAGGGGCGCTTAAATATATAAATTATGTGTTATTTATTTACATTTATATTTTCATTTCTTCGCTCTGGTGTCGTGGCAAAGCGCGGCGCTGAGTTCCGCCACTCAACATGCAATGCCTCTAGAACTTGGCGGAAAGTGAGAAACGGAGTGTCTTAACATTAGGTTCCTTCTGCCTACCCTGAGGGAACCGCGTGAAGCTGATTTAATGTGTTTTCGCAAAGCGGGGCGTTGTGCTTGACACGCAATGTTTCGAAGATTCGTGGTGAGGTTCAAGAGGTGTTCGGGAGCAGAGTCCTAGCACTACACCCGCGGCCATCTTTAATATTTTGTTTATATTCTATATTCTATTTATATTATATTATATATACATTCAATTTCGTGCACTTGATAACGTATTAATAATGCACCAATAGTGGCGCGTTAGGGACGAGCTTCTCTAAATAACCTTAGAGAGTTATAACCATACCCGTCTGACATAACCCTTACAAAAAGTATACTTAGCATATAAATTTAATTATGTTTATTATTATATGTAAGACATTGTATTATAACTTTCCAGATCTGGGCATCATGCTTGAAAAGAGAGACAGAGAGAGAGAGAGAGTAAAGAGTTTTATATATTTAAGTTTGAACAAATCACAAAGCACGCAATGCCTCTAGAACTCGGCAGAAAGTGGGGAACAGAGTGTCTTAACACTAGGTTCCCTCTGTCTACCCTGCTGTGTGCGGGATACAGTGTAAAGCTGATACGAAAATATATTAAAAAAGTTTGAGCAAATATGTATATTTATTTCCTTATAAGACATCTCAGTGTGCCCTCATCTAAGGATGTATCTCAAGACACCCCCTATCTCAGTATCGGGGTAGCTGCCGCGGTGTCCACTCACCCTCCTTCAATTACAAGGGCTAGTGAGAACGCCTAAATTTTCTATTAAAGGTATTGTTTTCTTTATATTTATTATATTATTTATTACACTAAAGTTAAATAAAATCTTTAAAAGAAATGTTATTTCAAGGAACGTTTACTTTAAGATTACTTTTTTTTTCACTTTCTTTTAGCGTTTCCGGTATATATAGCTATACGGTATAGGAGGGTAGTATTAAGACACTTTCCACGTACCGTACAAATTTCAAGACATTACTTGTTGAATGTTGGGCTTCGACAGTTCTTGTTACCAGAGTGAGGCAATACCCCCAAATGGAAATCGAATCCACAACCATCGAAATTTATATTCAAACACCGTTGAGCTACGAATAAACTCAAATACTTCATATTTTTTCCATTCGTAAAGTTCTGACTTCTCTATAGGTATAAAAAGAAAGTGATTAAACTCTTCGTTCCCATCTTTTAAAACTAACTATTCAATTAAATTATATTACATAAAACAATGTTTCCATGTAACCAGACCCTTGATTTTACTTAACTAACTCCGCCACGAGGGCGCCGTTTCTTAATTAGTAATTATAAAGCATCTTGGCATAGTGGAGTCATATCTAATACTGTTTGAAATATAGTGGGTTCAAACCCAGACATTCTGCTTATTTTTCCTAAGATTGTGTTTTTCTTTCATCTAGTCGTGATAGCTAAACCATGTGCTTCTGTAATCGAGACAGTTGTAAGTTCGATTCCCACTCTTGGAAATAAATTGTTAGAAATTATAAAACCCACCAAATTATATATGAACTCAGAAGACGTATTAACTGAAATTCAATCTTCTGAGTAAATGAGCGCCTTTGGAGAGCTTTCAATATGATTAAAACGATTAAAGGGAATCCAATATACTTACTTGTTTGGCGTAAGCTTATATACAATACTATATTAGATGACGCCGTTGTGGGTTCGCCGGCCGCAGTATAGTATTGTAAACGTAAAACCGACAGTTATGTGTTCGATTCCTACTCGGCAGAATGAATTATTACCTAAATACATTCAGTGCGGTTTTGAATAATGTTCTATTGGCCTATCCTGCTATATGTACCTAAAGCAAAAAAAGACAATACCAATAATAATTTTATAAATTAAACCAGTAGTTTCTAACATTATTAAGAACAACTATCTTAGATGACCTTATTAAAAATAACTAAACTTCATCAGATGGTCTTCACGCGTCCAGCAAATTTACCAATGCCTACAATCTGGCACAGATTTACCACAAAAGGAATGAAGCTGAGAGTCCAGGATCTGACTGAGGATCAAGTGGAACCTGCAGTTCAGTTATTGACCAAGTATTTCATGGCTGATGAACCACCTTGCAAGTACATAGGTAAAGAATGTGCATATTTTTTTAACTTCATAGTGTGTGCTGCATATAGCAATCCACTCCTGCTTATTCAAGCAGACGAAACTTAATGATAAGACACCCCGTTCCTCACGCACCGACCAATTTTCTTGACATTGAGTGAGAAATGAAAAATATCCCTGAATGGGAATCGACTTCATAATCGTCACGTTTACACCACGACGATCATATATCTAAGAATAGGAATAGAATAACTAATACATATATCAAAGAACATTATTCAATAGAAATCCACAAACATCCAAACGCTCAACTACAGCTGGAGAAGCTCTGGCGTGACACCATAAAGGACAAACTGTCAGTCGTATGTGTAGAAGACAATGACGGACCGACTGACATAATCGGTGTTAATGTACTGACAGTGGCCAATAAGGAGGATAAGGAAGAGGAGTTTAAGGTAAGTACAGATTGTTCGACGAGTCGTGGCCGCCCTGAAACTACACTTTCTGACCGTTTGTGCTTTGAACCCATCAATCAAATCTGCGCGGCTATCTATAGATGACTTCAGGATGGGCATGACTCCGAGATCGTACTGTAAGTAAGGTAAGTCCGTATTTTTAAATGTAAATGAGGCATATGCACAGAGGTGTGGGTGGGGATAGGGAGGCCAGGTGGTCTGTGCCCATTTTATAGTATAGTTTAGTCCTCATTATACAATCGTTACTTACAAAATAGAACTGAAAATATGTACCACGTTATAAAGTAATAGTTTTTCATAATTTTTAAACCCTACAAAGTTTGGCGAGTCTGCCTTCTGTCTGTGACTGCAGCCTCTCGGATGAATGAACCGATTTAAGTGTGGTTGTTTTAATCGAACCCCTTTTTCATATTTTTTTACATTTTTAAAGTGTTATTCCACACTTAAGAAAGAAGAATACTGTAGTACTAAAATACTGTAGTACTGTGAAATTACACTTTCATAATATAAAAAAATATTTAAAAAGAATAGCTATAATCTCTCTTGCTAGACGATAATTCTAAGTAATTACCTTTGGTTAGCGGAAGTTTGTAAAAATCTTCCCACAGAGATGCTAACAACATAAATAAGTTGTAACAAACGTATAAAAAGATTTTTTTATCTCTATATATAATAAGACAGTAAAAATATTTTGTCTGTACATTTAGTAATTTTGACTGAAATGGATAGAGGGACACTTAAAAAGACTAATAGAAAGCAAAAAGATTTTTTTTGAATTTCTTGTCTGTCTGTCTGTCTGTCTGTCTGTCTGTCTGTCTGTCTGTCTGTCGACATATTGTTGTCCGCATTTTTCTCTGAAACTACTGAACCGATTTACTTGAAAATTTCACCAATT
>JAATLQ010032474.1:0-14311 GCA_013421005.1 Heliconius erato x Heliconius himera
ATCAATTTAATGAGCCAGAACGCACCAATCCCTACTACTCTATGAAAGTCACGAAATTATGGCGGGTACTAACCGCGAAAAAAGCCGCGGATCTGGGGTAATCAACTTAATCCGCGGCCAATTAATTAATCAAAACCGCGACCCGCGAGAAAATCCGCGGAAAAGTTTTGATTGATAAGGCGATCAATTTAATGAGCCAGAACGCACCAATCCCTACTACTGCCTACCCTGCTGTGTGCGATACAGCGTGAAGGTCATTTGATTTGATTTTATAACTTTAAATAAGAAAATAAAATAGTTGTATTTTAAAAGTATATAGCAAGATAGCAAGACTAAGAAATATTGAAGATATCGTCGTTGCGCATGACCGCAAGGGTGTGTCTGTAAACCGACGGTTGTGAGTTCGATCCTCACTTGGGAAAATTAATTAATCTATTAATATTTTAACTTCTTCGCTCTGGCACCAATATAAGATACAACGTGAAACTGATTATATTTGAAGAAAGCAAGAAATTTGAATAATGACAAAAATAAATAAAAAACATAGGCGAAACCGCTGAAAAACGCTTGTTTACAATAAAGAATCAACTTCAATTTGTATAGTGAAATACTGATACAGTTTTTGTCGTATTCAATGAATATCCGATTTTCATTGTGCATTTTTAAAGAGATTTTGTACAAAAAATATCGCTCGCTGCTCGCTGTAGCAATATTTTTTATTAAGAGTACGTACTTGTTGTGAAACAAGCTCAGGTCAAGTACTCAGTTCATTATTTTAATAGCGTTGCTTGTTTTTTTTTTAGCGGAAAATATTAAAGAATTAAAAATATTTATATTTGACGCCATTCGTGGCGCAGGGGCGCAAAGTGTGAGTGTAAAATCGACTGGTTGTGTGTTCGATCTCTACTCGAGGACATGAAATAGTTATTTAAATGTATATTTTTATTTCTTCCCGCTGGTTTCGAGGCAAAGCGCGGCGTTTATACCCGCCACTCAACATGCAATGCCTCCAGATTTCGGCGGAAAGTGGGGAATGGAGACTACCCTGATACAGCGTGAAGCTTTTAATTTAATTTTAAAATATTTATTTTCCTTATAGAATAGGTTTTACAGATGACTTACAATTGGATTGATATTTTACTGAAATTTAAATAATATACTATTATAATATTTATTATATTGTTAATATTTTGTTAGCAAATATCGATCGGAAGTTATTTTTCACTTGTATAATTTTTAACAAATTGATTACTTTTGACAAAATCGATTATTGTTAATTACATTAAAATATTAAAACAAACATACAAGTCCAATAAGCATTATCTAAAATTAAATAGTTTATTCAGTATCACGCTGTATCCCGCACACAGCAGGATAGGCAGAGGGAACCTAGTGCTAAGACACTCTGTTCCCCACTTTAAAATGATCAGTAACAACATATGCTTGAAAAAAACTTCTTTAAAAAATGTTTTTAAAACTTCTTCTAAAAACGTTACAGGTACATTGGTTCCCACGATATATGTAACAACAAATTGTTAATACAACTTAATAATAAACAGGTTAATTAATTAAAGTAATCAGTTGATTCGTTTCCGCCGGATAGCTTTGTGTATGTTAAAAAAACAAAAGTCATGTATACATATATAGTGTCATAGTAACTATTCTTATTTACTTAATTATTAAAATATCAATTATTTGTAAAAACATGTGTTGAATTAGTCCTTATTTTACAGTTTACAGAATTTGATATTTGGTTTACAGAATTCTTAAGCTCGTTGTGGGTGTGATCCCATGGAATATTATTTTAATTTCTTTGCGTTCTATTATTTTAATTTCTTTGCTCTGGTAACAAAGCAAAGCTCGGCGTTGAGCTCTGCCACACAACATGAAATTCCTCTCAAATTCGGCAGGAAGTGAACAACGGAGTGTCATAACATCAGATTCCCTCTGCCTACCCTGCTATATGCGAGATGCAGCGTGAAGCTACAAATAATACTATTCAGAAAAAATCTTTTTACTGCCATATTAAACTCGGAATAGAAATAAAATATAAAAAGTATATATGAATGTGTGATCTATATATATAAAACGACATGTACCTGACTGACTGAGGTAAGACGCACGCATAGCCGCTGTGCGTAGAAACGTGGAATTTGAACAGATGCTTATTTTCATAATGTTAACATCCACTACGAAGGGATTTTGAAAAATTTTAACCCTAAAGGGATGAAAAAGGGGTTGAAATAGGGTGAAAGTTTATATGGACTTTTTTTTAAATCACGTGTTTCGTGGGTTTATTTAGAATTCATCCCTAAGGGTGCAAATGAGCGGGCGAAGCTGGGCGCGCCCACTAGTATATCAATATACGTATTTTGACTATTATTTCCGAAACATTCACCCGTGTGAGTGATTAATTGTTAATCGGTTTACACAGTTGATGCAGTTCGAGCGATTTATCGACTTTCAGACAAATAATAGGCGATGCTATGGCCATAGTTTGTTAGTTCACGTTGCGTTTCATTTTAATTTAGGAAGCCAACAAAATGTTTATAATTTTTTTTTAGCGTCACGCTATATCCCGCATATAGCGGGGTAGGTAGGTAGAGGGAACCTAGTGTTAAGATTTCATTTCCTATTTTAAGATGAATTCTGAAGGCATTGCGTGTTAAGTGGCGCAACTTAGCGCCGCGTTTTACTTCGACACCAGAACGAAGAATGGAAATATTCAATATATATCATTTCCTCAAATGGGAATCGAACCCAAAACATGAAACCTGAAACCTTTTAGATAAACTAGAAACAGAAACAATAGTAGGAAGTAGATTGCAAAGGGAAATGTTACAAATGTTTGATAAATATATTATATATATTTTTTGTATATATAGAGATTATTTAAATTGAAATCTTATCAAGATACCTATTAACGAGTCAATAAATATCGTCGCGATATTTACTATTCAAGGATAACATTATTAAAATAAGAAAGCGAAACGAATTAAAGGTCGACGGACAAATAAGGCAAGTTCAGACTCAGAATAAATCTGAGAGGTATTAAAAGTTTAAAAGTGTAGGTAAATGATGAAATCGTGCAATGAGTTTTTTTTTATATATCACATGATTCGTTTAAACATAGAATGTATATGTAGAAATTATTAATAACAAACATTTTTTTTTCAATTGAAATTTAATTTCTAAATTTAGTTTCAAAAGCTATACATAGACTAGCACATCTAATTTCTTTTAGCGCGGCGTTAAGCGGAAAGGGGGGAGCGCAGTGTCTCAACACTAGGCTCCCTCTGCCTACTCTGAAGCATCCTGGCAAATGACCTATGAAGCTGAATTAAAGCCAGCAGCCTATCTGTTTAAGTGGCCAATAAATATTATATAATTTCTAAAAAGATAAAAAAATCAACAGAAGATATATTTAAAAGAGAAACATTTTAATACACCAATTTAACTATTACGGACTATTATAGGTAAACTTGTTTCGTATAATTACAGCCGACATTAGCGGTGAAGTAGCCTCGAGTGTTGCCAAACCCGCGGTCGAGACGCTCTAGTAATCTTCAAGGTGAATGTCGATAACACGTAAATGATGCTAGACTTATCAAATTAATTATGTATGTATGTATGTTTATGTTTTATTTTTTTATATGTATTGTTAGAAACCGGAAGCGGTTAAAAACACTATTAAAACACATATCGTCTACATGTTTCTAAACTTAAAGGAAAGGGATACTTTGTAATTGCAATAAGTGATATGTATCACCTACTAACAATACTTCACACTAGTTTCCTTTCGATAAGGACTGTTGAATACAAGCAACTGCCCCCGATTGACACAATTCCACTGCTTTTATAATCTTTTTACCTACATCTACCCTCTTTTACACGAGTTCGCAAACAGTAGCATATTAATTAAGTTTGTTATTATTTAATATTTTTATTTAAGTTTTACGCTTTATTTCTTATAGCATATATAGCATATATAGGGTGAGCTGAACACCTTACGTCACGAGGAAATATCTTGACATAAAGTCCAAGGCACGTATTTATGAGTCGCTCTCAAGTCTGAGATCGATATTGAGAGAGTTTTCATTCATAGATTTGTAATTTATGAATGAAAGGGGCACCTCAAGATCGATCTCAAACTTGAGAGCCGTTTATAAATATGGGCCTAAACGGCTCGGTTCTTAGGTTATGGCGAGTTGAGTAGCAGAACACAACGCTGCGCTTTCTTTTATCAAAATCAAAATTAATAATAATGAATATAGGTATGTATGTATATTATCTTTTTATATCAGCCAGTAGAGTATTGAGTGAATAATTTCTCCGTTTCCAGGTTTTCTCAGCGTATCTTAAGGAAAAATTACTGGAGATGGTAAATTGTTTTTTGAGTAATAACTAATAACATTAGTTATTTTGACAAATAAAGACTGTATACTTTATTATGATAAATATTTGTGTTGCTTTTACTTGGATATATAAAAAACAAACAATAAACAGTGCATCAGTTTAAAATCACGTATATCACTGGTTTTAATGACGTTAGATCTGAGAGCTAGTTAGGATATTATATTAAAAAAAATATAATAAAATTATACTTTATAAATTGGAGATCACATTTTAAAATTCTAAATTCTCTTCAATTTCATCTTTCAAATTACAAAAGTAAAAGCACGAAAATAATAGAAACATATATAAATCTTTGAAAGTTTATTTTGCTTAGACCGGTTATTAATGTTGTTTGTTTAAGTTACTTCGCGTCTCCGTTCGAATAGGGAAGAAAGAACTCCTATTTTAAAGCTAACACTTTAAGAAGGTACATCTTATAACAATAAATAATGGCTCTTAAAATTCTTAACGTTATTATAAAATTATTTATTATTTGATTTATTATATTTTGAATGTAAGAATATTATTAAAAGATAAATTGCTTATAGTAATAGCATCGTTTTCTGTAGCTGTAAAAATAAATTGTATACCTAAATCTGTATAGAATTCTAAGCAAATAGATTTATTCTTAAGATTGTATATGATTCAGTGTTATTGTTATGTTGGAATTGATTTGACTTAATATTTGAAAAATATTAAAAATATCTAAAAATAACTACAGGAAATAGCTTTATAAAAAAGTAACAAGTTTATTTTTTTTTACCTTCGCCGATATCGTATCAGTGACTGTATAAAAATAAATCGAACATGACCCACATACCCACGTGTGCATGGTGAACGACCTAACGCGTAAATAGAGACGAAAGTCCCATACGTCTTACTACGTTGATGGATGGGGCAAAGTAATCTACAGCTTCACGCTGTATCCCGCACACAGCAGGGTAGGCAGAGGGAACCTAGTGTTAAGACACTACCGTTCCCCACTTTCTACCGAATTCTGGAGGCATTGCGTGTTGAGTGGCAGAATTGAACGCCGCGCTTAAATCGACACCAGATCGAAGAAATGGAAATGTACATTTAAAAAAATATTTCATCTCCTCGAGTGGAAACGAACCCACAACCAGTCGGTTTTACAGTCACACTTCGTGCCGCTGCGCCACGACTGGCCTCATACAGACTGCCTTCGATACAGTTAAATCAAATTATTACACAGTACCTACTAATCATTACGTGAAGGACATACTTAGAAATAAAAATGGCTTTTAATTTACTTTATCACCGATTTACGTTACTACAGTACATCAAGTAGGTGAAGAACTAGTACTTGTCAAAGAAACAAAATAAAAAATACACTATACTAAACGATACGTGACTTGTTTTGTGCTGAAATCTGTGATATGAATTACACTTGCAATATTTCCACGTGAATCGAATAAAAACTACGTTATCTCTGAAACAGATTATAAAAGTAATGGTATCAGATAAGAAAAATATCAAACGCGTCTAGTATACCTACCTAATAAATATATATAAATAAAATTTACGGAGAACGGGGACAATAAAGCAAAAATGTTATATTTTGACAAAAATATAAAGCATTCCTTATAGAAATATGTATATTTTTAAAATTTCTTACACAGAGGCAAATTTGATACTCTCGAAACCCTTTGATAAAAAACACTATGCGCGCGGAGCCGGTACGTTTGGCCGCGGGGTACCAAAATTGCTACGTCGCTACTGTGGGGGAATTTATATACGACTACCTGCAAATAGATTCTAAAAGGTATCGGGGTGTGCAACTTGCGAAACGAAACCGATGGTTAAAAGACCTTGAGGCTACGAGCTCACAAAGACGTTATGTTCAGTATTTTAACACTACATACAAATTGAAAATGTTACTGATTTTGAAATCAATTTAGTAATTTTTTTTTCAACTTGACACTGTATCAGGGTAGGCAGAGAAAACTTAGTGTTAAAACACTCCGTTTCTCTCTTTTCACCTAAATCTCGAAGCATTGGGTGTTAAGTAGTGGAACACAACGCCGCGCTTTGAAATGTTTAAAGATTTCTTTTCCTACCGATCGGGAATCGAGTCCACAACCTATTCGTCACGACGGCCTCTACTAAGTATAATCTCTTATGTTATATACATTAGAAAAATCTACATTATAATATATGTAGGTTAATAATATAGATAAAAAGTTTTGAAAGAACCGAAAACAGTTAAGCTGAATAAAAAAATTGCGTCATTTACATAACGGCGTATACATTGAAAAATGAGTGACCACACTATAATTAAGGACTATTAGTTTAATAGAATTATTAACATTGTAATTGGATCTCATCGTCGTAAAGTAGCTGTAACAAGATTATTTTAAAAATAATATTCTTTATAGTTTCTCGAGTGTTATACATATTATACTTTAAAATTTAACATATAATTATTAAATAAAAATAAATAAATCTCCTTCGCGCTGTATCCCCACACAGCACGCTAGTCAGACGGAACCTAGTGTTAAGACACTGTGTTGATCACTTCCCGTCAAACTCCCGAGCCATTGTGGCGGAACTCAACGCCGTGTTTTGCCTCGACACCAGAGCGAAGAAATGAAAATATAAATTTAAAACGGAGTGTCTTAACACTAAGTTCCCTTTGCATACCCTGCTGCGTGCGGGATACAGCGTGAAGCTGAATAATTTCTTGGAGTGGGGATCGAACCCACAACTAGTCGCATTTTCAGTCACACTTTGTGCCCCTGCGCCACAACTGGCCTCTATATGGTATATAATTATTTAAAAGCCAGTTTCCCTCGTTGACCGAGTTACCTTTATGTCAGTAAATAAATGTAACGTCAGAAGAGATATCGTTTTTCATAGAAGACAAAACTACAGCAATTTCAGTAAAAGTTGTACAATTTTCGGCTGCGTTGATGCAAAACAAACAATCTGAATATTGAATGAGGCCTCGAGCGGAGTTTGTCTCTCAATATGTTAACTGTCCTGTGTGCAGGGGAATTTTTGAGGGAAGGCTCTTTTATAGACTGGATCGTCCCTCTAGGTAGTACAATGTATTATCATAATAATGATTCTTTTGGTCCATTCTTATCTTATCCGGTGGGATTGTGGTACGTAATAACTTAAATTATTTATATTGTTGCCTTAAAATAACAAAGGTAATGAAGATTGGTACAAAAATGTTGTTTTATATTGTTTGTTATTGCAATTTTTGTATTTGTAATAATAAAAAATGCACTAAATATAAAAAATGAATGCAGTATATGTATGAGAGAGCGTTCTTCAGAGAATTTATTTTACCTAGATTATAAAAAAATCAGAATAAACTTAGCTCAAGAGAATTTTTTCTTAAGGTGAGTGAGATTCCTGCTACCGGTGCAAGTGTATCAGAGTAATTATCTCTATATTACATTGTACAAAAAAATATTGAAAAGAAAGCCTTATGCCTTATACTTTAGGAAGGGTGTGGATAAAAGTCGTATTACGCACACTCACGTTAGACAGTTCATAGAACTCATAGTGTAAACTAGTAATTCATCCACATTCTTGATACTACCATGTAAAAAGCCTTTCGAATGCTTGAAATGATTATGTAAAAAACATTTAAAGAATAATAAAAAAAATATTTTAAGTTAAAATATTAAGGCCATTGTGGCGCAAGAGGCACTCGCGTGCGTGTGACTGTAAACACGACGGTTGAAGGATCGATTCCCACTTGGTGCGATGTAATATTTAATATTTTAACTCTCTTCGTCTGAAAACGAGACAAAGCGCGACGTTCAGTTGCGCCACTCAACACGCAATGCCTGGGGATTTCGGCGGAAACTGGGAAACGGAAACGTTTTAAAGGAGCATGGAGTGTCTCAACACTACATTCGCATGTTCTCTCTGCCTACCCTGCTATCTGCGAGATACATCTTAAAACCAAAAATATATAGATTAAAAATAATGAATATATGAAAATGTTGAGATTTAACTATATAGCTATTAAATTTTAGTTATAATAAGTAGTAACTTGTTAAGTACTCCGTTGAAATCTTTACACTTTCTAAAGGTTTGCAGCCGAGTGCAATATTCCTGTAACAAGATAGCGTGGTCACGTTCGTGTTCATTAAGAACAGATAACGTTACGAGAGTGGTGTTCCGCAGAATAAGAATTAGCAATACAATATCTTCTTTTAAGATAATTGTTTAAAATTAAAGTTTTTCCAACGAAATGAATAGAGCGTAAAAATATAATGTATTTTGTAACCAATTGAAATTATTCCAAGCCAGTCGTGGCGTACTAAGTGTAACTGTAAACGCAACTAGTAATGGGTTCGATTCCCACTCGAGGAAATGTGATATTTAATCTCTGGTATCGAGGCAAAGCGCAGCATTGAGTTCCGCCAAGAAACACGCACTGCTGGGGAACGGAGTGCCTAACATTAGCTCTCTCTCTCTGCCTACTCTGCTCTAAAAGGTAAATAACAATATTCCGATGCAGAATAATAATAATAATAAGAAGCGAACAAACTTCCAATTATTATACCTACTCATTAAAAATCTGCTTTGACCTGTCTGCCTGCCCATTTTTAAATGACTTGAAACGTTCTTAATTAGAGGACGTTCTTTTAATAAAAAAAAAACGGACAAGCGCGAGTCGAGCTCTCCCACTAAGGGTTTCTTACAAAAATTGGGCTTACTCAAGTTTTCTCTGAAATTCAAGCATAGCTTAGCCAGAGTTCCTTTATCAGATACCTCACTTGAACTAGCAGATTTAATACCAAATGTTGCCCCCTTTTTTAAGACTATATTTTTTAGGATTTAAGCACAAATGTACAGTTTTAATTAGAGATTAGATTTTTTCCTGAAGTAATACTACGTGTAGATACTAGCTGCCAAATTTCATAAGTCTAGGTCAACCGGAAGTATCCTATTAATTTTGATTCCCTTTATAATCAAAATACGCATTTTCTGCGATATAAGCGGCCATATCTTTTTTTTAAGTAAATGTAAAAATACTATTTTTTCAGGAAATCAAGGGATCGTAGATCTGAATGTATAGTTTGAATTTTAACTCGATATCTCCAAACGTCCCTAAGATAAAGGCTCTTAACAGACAGAAAGACAGACGGACGGACAACAAAGTGATTTTATAACTGTTTCTTTTTTCTTTTAAAGATACGGAACCCTAAAAAGAAAAGCTTAAGAGAAAAATATAAATTAACAGCTAAAAATTATGAATATTTTTTTAACTTTGAAGATGAAATATACCTTATACGTAATCAAATGTAAAACTATACAATAACGCATACAATACAAAATATACAATTAAGATTTCTGATGAATATTTTAAAGCGTTTTTTTCTTCCTAAGTGATTACAGGAAAAAAATGATAATGAAATTTTGTTCTGTTGAGAAGAAGATGGAGACAAATTAATGACATAGGTATTTACAATGTACAACACTGTGTGCAATCGGCTGATCACTGAAATTAGTCCAAGTCAGCCAAACGTTTTTTAATAAGACTAGGACTAAAGGCTTAAAAATATGGGGAGGGGAGGTTCCGGGCCCACCCCAAAACAGTTCTGTGCCCACCCCACAAATTAACTCTAACAATAAAGCTAAACCCCAAACTACTCCCAAAAATATTTCCAGATATGCCCATGATTAGCACAGAGTTCGAATTCCGCTGACGTTTTTGACATATTTTGTCCAAAAAAAACCAACACAGATTCCTTTATGCTATTTTCGAACTAACATCACATGTTTGATATTATTTTATAATTCACTGCGGCCTCAATGTATCGATCTCGTAAAATGCATTTCCTACAAGACAGTGTGACGACACGAGGGCTTATTTTAGACACTTTATGTGAAGAAAGCTGCTATGTGACTTTAGATATCGCAAGTTGCTACAATTGCTAAACAAGTAAAAATAATATTTTAAGGAATAGAATATATCATTTTATATTAAAAAAATATTTGTAAAATAGTTAAAGATCATTATTCGTTAGTGTTCATATAAAACAGTTTAATTGTAAATATTTACAGATATAAGAGGCCAGGCGCAGGGGCACAGAATGTGACTGTAAAATCGACTGGTTGAGGGTTCGATCCCCACTCGAGGAGATAAAATATTTACTTACATTTATATTTTCATTTCTTCGCTCTGGTGTCGAGGCAAAGTGCGGCGTTGAGTTCCGCCACTCAATACGCAATGCCTCCAGAACTCGGCGGAAAGTGGGGAACGGTGTGTCGAACTAGGTTCCCTCTGCCTACCCTGCTGTGTGCGGGATACAGCGTGAACCTGATTTTTTTTACAGATATACCTTTATATAAATACGCGCCGCGCTTTTGATAACTCAATGAAAGCACCCTATATCAACCATATACATCTCGCTTATCAAATTTTTATTACTACCTTCGATATTCGTAAAACCACTCGAGTTGTAAAAGTTTTTTTATGGTATATCACAACTTCTACCTGCAACAACAAGAAAAACACGTAAAGAAAAAATAATAATACATCAATATTTAAACTTTTCAACACACAACGCAATGCCGAATATGATGAACGGAAGTATCTTAACACTAGGTTCCCTAGATCCCTTTGCCTACAATGCTATGTGCGGAATAAAGCGTGTAGTTGTAAAAAATAAAAAAATAATAAAAAAAAAACGAAGTCAATAAAAATATTGAAAAATTCAGTTTAGTTAGTCAATACTTATCTAACCAGAGTATAAAATAAAATAAAGATTGAGCAAAATATAAAATAACGAAATCCCAAAATAAATATAGCATAATCACCAATATGTGCTCTATATATTTATTTAACCAGAAATTTAGAAACAAAACACTAAAACATTAAACTGTAACAGAAATATCTAGTACGTACAGACAAATCATTTTCGCTTCGCTCACGCCGTCTTTATACTCTTTAAGGTTACGACTTCATCTAAATCCTTTTGAGTCCCGAGAGGAGGACTCTCAACAGGTAACTTTTCGTAAATTATTACGGTCGAAGCAATTTGGGTAATGCAGGCTTATCATACTAATATCTTGCTCGAGGGTAGCAAAATCTAATTTTCATTGTCGAAGAAGATATTCACTTAGGCTTGCTTGCCTTTGTCTTTTTGAGGCATAAGTATTTCGAATTTCGTAATAAATGGGCTTAGAAGCCTGTAAGTTCATGCTTTTGAATATAAAATAATCTAGCTTTTCCTAACTACCTCGTTTGGAATTGACTCAGAGGGAAAACTAAAAAATATATTGTAATATAAACTAATGATAAATAATTAAAATATATGATTAAGTAGGATAAAAATATATTATGGCCATCAAAGTCTATTAACGACTAGTGGTTACCTCGTGGCTTCGCCCGCTTGTACAACACAATTGTTTATTAACTTATCTCAAGATGATATCCACACACACATTGATGGCTAAAGTTACCCAATAGAATAAAACCCTAATTTTGTAGCAATATTGTAGCATGCAATTCAAATATTTGATTTTTTTTTATATTTGTGAACCGATTGAAATAAAACAAACACTAAATGTTAAGTGAAGCTTGCCAGCATCTAAGCGAAAAAAAATCACATTTAAATCGGTTCAGCCGTTTCTGAGATTAGCGTAAACAAACGCACGGACAAACAGGCAAAAATTTAGAAACTAATCATTTTGGGTTCTATTACATTAATAAAGACTCAATAATAACAATTTTTTCTTATATGTCTTTTATGTACTGACAACGACCTGTTACGCTTTAATTATAAGTATAGATGTGTGCCAAACGCTATTCAAATCATTTTAAAGTTGTATCTGTTCATTTTAGTTACTAATAAAAAAACATATAATTATAAAATTAAAAAGATAACAGCTTTTCCAGTTTCACTATTACTACAATATTTAAAAAACTTAGATAAACTGATACTCAAAAAGAAAAATATACTGGACTATGCAATTATTACGTACCTACATGGTGAAATATGCTTAAATATCAATGGTATAATAGAAAATAAATCCCATAACAAACAAAAACACTACGAAAGCCAAAATATCTTAAACAAATATAAACGTCAGCGATGACGAAACAAAACTCGGTTGAGCGTGAAACAACGTAACACGGTTCGAAGATTTATCTTTCACAATATTATTCTAACTCAATATATCAAGGAAACGGATTGTTGATAAATTGTTTTGTAATGTACTTTGTAGGTCAGGACGCATCTATAGTTACAGATAAATATTAAATAAAATAAATAAATCAGCTTCACGCTGTATCCCGCACACTGCAGGGTAGGCAGAGGGAACCTAGTGTTAAGATACTCCGTTCCCCACTTCCTGCCGAATTCTGGAGGCATTGCGTGTTGAGTGGCAGAACTCAACGCCGCTAGATACATATTGTAAGGAAGGGAATAGGTAACTCAACTTACTTTGCTGTTAATTCTTTTGTAATTTGAACCTGAAATTTAAATTTAAATTATGAAAACGTATATGGGGAACGGAGTGTCTTCCACTACGTTCCCTCTGCCTACCCTGCTGTGTGCGGGATAGAGCGTGAAGCTGATTTTTGAAAGCGTATTTTATATTGTATTAAAGTATAAAATGTTTAACTACACTAACAATACAAGAAGCTTTCAATTCATTTTATACGTTTTCTAAAAAGTAGCTTTTAATCATATTTAAAAAGAGAATCGAATATTTATTATTAATACATAGTTCAAACTTTAACCAAAAAAAATAATATTAACATTTTCAAACATCCTTTTTCCAACATTACATACAAACTAAACTTGTTTAAACCTTTTTTTGTGACAGACTTTTTAACAAAACTTATAAATCTCCAAGCTTAGAGCGTGAAAAAGGTAAGTTATTTACAATTTACTATGTTACCCTTTGCGTCCCATCTTGGAAGTATCAAAGACAAGTGACGTCCGATTAATGTCCCCGACGGCTACCGAATTCGAGCCCGCATCGGGTCACTGACCTTTATATGCCGTGTGCACACCGTCTTAAATATCGCGACGATTCGATAAGCTGAGAAACATAGATGGATTAGGATCGATCGATCAAGATACATATATATAGGTGTATTTTTATATTAAAAAATATTTTGTGTTAAATTTTAAATATTAAGTAGTACTACACTTCTGTTTTTTTTTAAACACACTGTATCCTGCACACAGCAGGGTAGGCAGAGGGAATTTAGTGTTAAAACACTCCGTTCCCCGCTTTTTGCCGAAATCTGGAGGCATTCCGTGTTGAATGACAGAATTCAACCCCGGCTTTGCCTAGACACCAGAGCAAAGAAATGGAAATATACAGTTAAGTAAATATTTCATTACCTGGAGTGGGGATCGAACTCACAACCAGTCGATTTTACAGTCACACTTTGTGCCCCTGCGCCACGACTGACCTCAATATTTATATATAAATATATTTATATTATGATTTTAATTTTTTTGGGCTAACATCATCTATAAAAACGGCAAAAACATCACGTTTGAACAAGTTGAAGTCTTAGTCATAATATCCCGTTTCCGTATAGAATCCTAATATATAATGTTATTATAGTGAAAAAATAAATAAAAATTACTAATGAAATTACTAAATATTTTAAATTTAATTTAAAAGAAATTCTAATTAACATTGTAACGGTAAAATTTTATATGTCACCGGACAAACCCGATTTTAGGACAAACTAGTTTGGCCTAGGATGAACTAGTTTTTCCTGACCACACTAGGATAAACTAGTTTGGCCTTATTGATTACAGGCTGAACTGGTTTGGCCTAATAGCGTTAGGATAAACTAACTGCCTGCCTGCCGTTCAGCCTGGTAGAACTGTTAGGTTAGGTTAGGTTAGGTTTTTTTTTTTTAAATGTAAAGCTCTGTGCTTTACGTCTGCGTCCCTCT
>JAATLQ010032475.1:0-14959 GCA_013421005.1 Heliconius erato x Heliconius himera
TGAATTGGCTTCCTGTGCGTTTACGCCGTAACCTGCACATACTCACTCTTCTTTTTAATATTTTAAAGTTATCTTCTCCTCCTTACTTGAGGGAGCGTTTTCAACTGGCAATTCCAAGTGAAAGACCTGTACGCTCCTGTGTTACTCTAAGAAAGCTTGAGTTCCCAATATTTAATACCTCTTTCTATGAGAAATCTTTTACAGTTCAGGCGGCGCGCTTATGGAACTCACTTCCTAACACTATAATGGCTGGCAATCCGTCTCTTAATACTTTTAAAATCAGATTAAAAAAACATTTTCTTAACCTTGATTAATCGCTTTGTCAATTTCTTTATTATTTCAATTTTTCTTTCTCAATTTCTGCATGTTATATATATATATAGATATTTCTTCATAGTATATATTTATGTTTTGTATATTTATCTATTTATGTATGTGTAATATTAAGTATATTTGTATGTAGGTTTATTATTATTACCGTAATATTTAAATACCGCACCCGAATCGTTTCTCTTAACATCTCCTACATTCAAGGGTTTCTGGTAGAGATCTCTATTAGAGATAAGTTATCCGTTGTACACATTCTTTCTATTTTTATATGTTTTCTGTACTTTCTTTCTTGTGTGGTACATAAATAAATGAAAAAAAAAAAAAAATAAATAAATTCGTATATCTACATACATACATCTAAAAAGAATATTGCTTATTTTACATGCGGATACTCGTTGTATATAATTAAATTATCTAAAGATTAGAACCCAACAAATGTTTAAACCTTAAAGTAGTAAATAAGCAACCTTAAGTATTAAACTTAACCACATGTCACCAAGGGGAAAGGAGTTAAACAATACAAAAAAAACATCACGTAATTAATGGACGGCCCCTAACTAACTTTATCTTTAAATTAAAATCATATATATTAAAATTATAACAAATACTAAAGAGAACGCAATAAACTACTATATTATAGAAATAATTATTAAATGCTATAAATTAAAATAGCATAATTGTTAATTGAACGAGTTAGATATACATAAAACATGAAAATATATATTCAAGTTTTTCATTAACCTGTGGCCGCTTGAGGGAATTTTTTATCTCGGTAAACGCAATTATTAGTAGGCGATTTATAAATATAGTTATTTATTTATTTATATATCCTTTATTGCACACAATTACAAAAAAAAATGTACAATGCCCTAACGTTAAAGAGCATTCTCTCCCAGCCAACCTTAAACAACGTGATAGTGGAATGTACCACATTAGTCTTATCGCTTATGCACGAACTGCCATTTTATCATAATGGTACTGTTTTGCACATTAATATATTGTATTTCATTGAAAAATGCCTTGAATGAATATTTAATTTTGTTGATATGGCCTGAAACGTTATTTTTGTTTTTACTTCATGCATTAACCCGAAAACTCCTCTGTGGCAAATAAATATTACCATTTTTACCGTCTAGTAAGACAAAGTATGGCAATGTGCGGTCTCTCCACTTGGTCTGCAATTCAGTCGGAAAATAGAGAACAGAGTGTCTCTTTCTTTGTTTACATCTTTCCTTTACTACATATTGGTTACATCGTGAACCAGGAAGTAAAAACAAATAAATACTAACCTTGAAAACATGACGTGACCACTGAGCTGCCGGAGCGCTTCTTCCTGCGGCGTTTCCTGCGCGCCTCCTCCTTGCGTCGCTGCAGCTCCTCGCTGTCGGGTATGGGCACCGGCGCGGACGCCTCAGGCCCGCGCGGTATCTCGTCCGACTCGCGCTCGCTACCCGACTGACTACTGCCGCGGCCGACGCCTGCACAACAAAATATGACAAAAAAATTAAATAAAAGTATGTTTAAAATAAAGAAATAAACTTATAATTGTTACCTAAGTCACCTTCAATTCTTTATTTTTGATAATATTTAACACTAAGAAATTACAGAATCTATATTTTTGATTCGATTTTCGAGATAGGAAAAAGACATTTTTATGTATTTTTTTCAGTGTGCATCTAATCTTACGCGAAATCACATTATAATATTAAAATTTGCTGTCACAAAGGACTTATCTGTCATATAATATTGACAAGATATATCCACAGATACTATATCACTGGCAATCGAGTTTAATCCTCGATTTGAGGCCAAAACAATAAATTGAAAATGTTACGAGGTCAACTGCGTAAAGAAGAGCGATTGCAAAATGTCTTTGGTTAATTAATATAGACGAGATTTATCTTATTAAAGAAGACGTGCTCACCGGTTAAACTAAACGTGTATACCGAGGGCCATTCGACCTTATCTAATCTGGACCAATAAGCTACCGACAAGTAACTAAACTAATACAGCTTTCACATCCGTCCACACATAGCCGAATGCCAAGCAGAAGGCGTTTTCTGCATGTTTTGTATACACACGCCATTGTGTAAGGCTCCAGTATCAAGTTTCTCGAAATTTCGATATGCAGAGCAAATAAACATCCATCAAACAAAATTTCTCTTTGGAGATAAGTTAAACATTGAAAACAATAAGTGACCCGCAGCTACAGCTCTCACTACGCTTTCTGCCATTGTAACAAAACGGTTTCACCGTTCGTCGGTTGAATATCAAAAATCAATATTCTAACGAGAGGCAACGGCGGCGGTGATCGGCCCTTTGCGTTTTTAGGCACACTCTCGTCGATACAACGGCGTTCGGACGGCACGGGAGACAAGAGTGCAGCCGAGTTGGCAAACAAAGCCGGTTCAACGACCTACATGGCCGCGCCCAGCGCTGCGTATGCGCCCACGTTACGCGATCGCTTCCACCGAGGTCTATGAATCCTACTACGATAAGACGACGGCTTATATTTTATTATGTGCATTTTCTATAAGTTCCATGTTAATGTGAAAAAATCCGGAAACGAATATAAACTTTACGAATTCTAAAATAAGGTTATTATTTACTTATTTTAAAAATATAGCTTTTATTATGTAGTCTGTATCGCTTTGTTTTATGTAGCAGTGACCTAAGACTTGGTGACGAGTTCCGTAAACTAATTATTCAGATTAACTTCCTTATTGTTACTGATTAAAGACAAGCGTCTACGTTGGAAACTAACATTTATGTGTCCCGCATAAGAACACATCATTCTTTGTTCAAATTATTTCGTATTTTTAACTATTTGTTTGTATAAAACATATGTTTTTACGCATTGTTCATTATCTAAACATACATATAATAAAAATAATATTTATTAATTATTAATAGATTACGAGATCTATATTGACGTTTTTAATTACACACTGTGACCTCGGACCAGAAAGTAGCACGCATATATCTAATGCCTACAAAATGGGTTAAATCGAATAAGCCACGTTTTTGTTTCACGGTAATAAAGCTTTAGAGCAACACAATTGTTCACAGAACACAGGATATATAGCAAATGCGCATTAAAATGGCGATTGTTAGAATCTGGAGACACACCCACTCTGACAATCGCATGTTTTTACATGGACACTTCCCGTTTGAGTGACCACATAACATGGTGGACATGTTTATAAACATTGACTAAAGGATGTCATAAAATTATATTTATTTGGACATAGCTCATTAATAAATGATTCACTAAATGTTCGTCATCGAGACGTGATACGGAAACCTATATTTTAAAAGCCGCCTACGTCTCGTTCTGATGTAACTGAACACACATTTATAAGCAGTCGAAAATTAATCTTAAAGCACTCCTACGCCCCGTTCATTTCTTATTATTGAGTGGCAGCATTTAACGCCGCGTTTTCTGTTAACACAACGAGGAAAAAATATAACTCACTTTCCTGAATGAGGATCGAACTCGCAACCAATAGACGCTGTTTCCCTGCACCACAACGGCCTTTTTTGTATTTATTATATTTTTATTGAATTAAAAATGATTCTGTATTTATTTTTATCTCAAGTGCCGTATTATAAACTGAAAGGTATTCATTCATTGAATGAATTTCATTCTCAAGTAGCAATCCTTGTTCATTTCGTTTATTGAAACAATTTATATCAATGGACTCCTCACGTGATACAACATGTTAGAAGCAATACACTATGAGAGTTATTAACTACACTTAAAATTTATGATTCCATATTTTTTACGATTTTTTTATTTGCTTTAGAAGTCTAATCTACGTAAATTTGACGTACACTATTCATTTTTACGTATGATTGGGCTTTATAGCCCAGTTAAATATGATTCGACTTCTAGGGTCAGGTAATAAAAACAACTATCAAAGGTATTCCATAGCAAGGTAAGGAGAGGGAACCTAGTGTCAGGACACTCCGTTCCCATTAAGATAGTTCCGTTTCCCACTTTCTGTCGAATTCTG
The DNA here is from genome assembly GCA_013421005.1 of Heliconius erato x Heliconius himera. Lineage (NCBI taxonomy): Eukaryota > Metazoa > Arthropoda > Insecta > Lepidoptera > Nymphalidae > Heliconius > Heliconius erato x Heliconius himera. The sequence goes on from JAATLQ010032475.1 coordinate 4,347, forward strand.
GAGGCATTGCGTGTTAAGTGGAGGAACTCAACGTCACGCTTTGCATCGTTACCAGAGCGAAGAAATGAAAATATTAAATATTTACTTTCATGTGGGAATCGAACCCACAATCAGTCACGTTTACAATGGCACACGCTTATGACCCTACGCCACGACTGGCCTTATGATAAGTTGCAAAGTAAAATTTTCACAACACGTCCTACTGCTAACACTCAGTAAAGTTCCCACTTTCTAATATACTTGTCGGTTTCAATCTTGGTCATGATCTATCATTTGAATAAAGAACTCAATATTTTTATACCCTCGAGCTAGCAGCATGGAAACCAAACCACTTTCTAATTGCATGGCCCTTCCAATAATTATAATTATTATTTATAGTTAAATTAACATCATATAAGTTAAATTGATTTTATAGTAATTGCTGTTAGTAACAGAGAAATCGGTTATAAGCAAAATTCGTTTTTGAAGGTGAAAGAGTGTATAGATAATATAATTCCAGTCACGACATTTCCTACATTTATATATGGCACGACAAAAAAATATATGATCCAATACTTATTGTTTTAGCAAGTGTTATAAGAAATGAATAGGTATTTTGTACGAAAAGACCATGAGATAAATATTTACGTTACAGCTGTTTAAATAAAAATAAAAATGTGGTTTTTATGAATTTTAATCATATTCGAACGTATTTGGAAAGCCGTTGTTAGTAAACCTACTGATCTATGACTCTGTTGGTCGATTTTTTGTTATTTTAAAGTTATTTTTTGTTGATTTGAGTTTGTTGAAGCATGGCGTTGGGTTCCGGCACTCAACATGCAATGTCTCGAATCCGGCCGAATTGTGGAGAACGAACTGTCTTGACACTAAACTCTCTCTACCTACTCTGTTATTCAGGAAAAGCGTAAAGCTTTTTGCTTTCTTTTTTTTTATCATAGAACTGTGATATTCAAGACGTAACTTTTTCTATATAAGAATTAACTCGCAACCATCATTCTAAATCAAACTTCTTCGAACTGAACCACAACGGCGGACCACTTTAAATAATTTCTTCGTTCTAAAAGATCAAAGTCGACTTGGTAGATCAAACTAAATGCATAGCAGCGTTGAATAAATTGCCAACTGGGCCTGGCACTGTCACTAAACTAAACCAGATAGTTATCCGAGTGAAATCTTGATGAGGGCAATGCTATTTCTGCAATTTACAAAAACTGCTTTCACTGGTCAGATTCAGCCCCTTAACCAGCGACGCTTATATAAACGACCTCCTCTATGGAAAAGTAGAGGTGACATAAGTTCACGTTGTGAGTACTGTTTTATACAACACGTGCAGTAGGTATAGACGTGTTCCGTAATAAATAATCCAATAAAGTTACTAATACTAATAAATAAATGTTCACTTTATCTCATGTTTGTATCTTCATTTTCTATAAATTACTACCGTTGTAATTTAAGGCATTGTATTTTATAAGAAATAATTATATGACATTTCATTGTATGTAAGCGTGTAGTATATATATTCTGGAAAATTCTTAATGAATCAAGAAAGTTGCAAATCATTGTCGGTCAAGGTCTTGGTTAATAGTTAGCTTAAATCTTTTGAGTATTGATTAAACAGTTGCTATGTGTAATAAAAAGTGTTCATTTAAGTATCTTATTAGAAGAATAAAAACAATACATTGTGTATGCGCTATACATTCCGCACAGGCAATCAAGGGAGAACAGCTATCTGATATTACGCTAGATTTGCTATAAAATCAGTCACGGCCAAGGTCAATTTTGATTGCTATGTAGTTTATACACGTGAGTCAATTTTAATGAAGCCTGGCAAAGTTTATGATTAATTAACATTTATTGTCGCTCTAAAGTAAAGAATGGAGCAATGAAATACTAGGTTATCTATATAGGCACCGCTTAAATCTTAATAAGATATGAGAGCGATGCGGTAATATCACAAAAATAACTTTTCCAGTGTAAATATATTTAATTGCTAGGCATATACATATATGTAGAATAAAATGTTGCAAAAAAAAACTATGTAGAAAAAGGTTAAAAGTTAATATGCAAATAAAAATGTCAACTTTACGGAAACATTTCAAGAGGCTAAAATTAAAACATATTTAATGGATAATGAGAAACGCCATACAACCTGTTTTCATGTTAATTATTATGCATAATTATGTACTTATACCTACATACCTAACTATATAAGATATAGCATATTCTTGTCGAAATCTAAAAATATCAGTGACAGGTTATTTCGTTTTTGTGCATATAGGTACCATGACTATGTACCTAGGCTGTATATTATACAGTCGTTGCGCAGTTTCATGTTAGGTGACCTTGGCAATGAACGCTGTGGGGCGTCGCGCTTCAGCGGCCATGTTGGAATAAAAGCGTGAATAACGAAGAAATTGCATTTAATCGTTAAAGCATTCTTAAATATAAAAAAAAGGAAACTTTACACGCCGATCGAGCAATTTAGTCGTGGGAATCATAGAAATAGCTTTTATAATTGTGGTGTTGATGAGGTTAATAATAGAATAAAAACTAAAAATATACCTAGTCTACATGTTTATTTTTAACTTGTATAGAATAGTAAATAGATATAAACTATTATCTATTTATTATTACAGGTCGGACAGTAAATTGATAATGGTTACGAAATATTAAAAGTTTTAAATTTCACGAAATTGTAGACACAAATATGTATATAATTACAAGTAAACGTCCTCTCAGTAGGTCATTCGAATGTACAAATTTTCAATAAGCATTTTTATTTTACTTTCATAAAGCAAAATTATTTATAAGATTTAGTTTTAAATTCCATACATCTTGAGCAGAATCTCCGCGTAGGTATTTATTAAGTATTCATAACAATATTGTGTGTGACTACACAAGTGCTGGATTTTAAATTACATCAATTTATGCATTGATTTTATTTTTGTCTTCATAAATCTACATGATTTTAAGACTGAAAGCCTAATTACATGTCTTTCTTTTTTGTCTTTACATCTAAATCTCATCGCTACATATTAATCCATTAGTTATTAACTTATTAGACAATAGGATTTTTTTTAAAAGCCAAGGCACTCAAACATAAGAACATCGTGTACTATGTGCAATACAATATAATATTCTAAAATATATCGAATAAAATATCTCATAAACACGTACAGTATTAACTTCTATTATTTTCAATTGTTCATTATTACGTTCGACGTGAGTAAAGTGTGAAATTGTTTTTAAACGAAATATCTATAATAAAATATATTGGATGATTGGACAATAATAAAATATAATAAATAAATCATATCTAATAATTCCTTAGTTCAATGACATTTTGATATAAACAATGATATTTGTAAAACAAAAGAGAAATAATAGAAGTTTTACCGTCACGTCAATCGTCTACAAACCAACACCGAGGGGTATTGTTAAGCTTGGTCAGTTCTGATGCAAATACTGTGCAATTGTTAACAATAGTGGATCATTAGTCATTTAAAACAATGCAATGAAACTTTCTTATTATAACATGTAATATTAGTTTTATTTTCATTTAAAAATACGAAAATTATTTTTCTGTTATTTTTTTTCTTTTTACATAAATCTTTAAGGTGTCATATCGATATGATAATACAATATGTAGAAGTGTTTTAAAATGTTAATAAACACGTGATTCAGATAACGTTCTAAAGATTATTATTTCAAATTATTATACTTGATTGCCGGTATCAATTTACGTAACTACCGAATCCTATATGAACTGGAAATAGACAGATAAGGCGGAATAAAATTAATATTTATAAATCGACTATTTTTCGACATTTTTAGTATATATGGTGATTATATATGTATATATAATCATAATGTATGTGTTACATATGAATATTTATTATTTATACAAGACTACTCATGTTATCATGATGCAACAAGGTCTGATAGACACTTTGTAACTGGGGCATTCTCAATAATCATCAACCTCTTAAAGGTCGTCTTATTATAAAAATTACAGATAAATAAATGGGTCTATTGTAATAGAAAATTTTTATATTACCTTCAATATTATAATGGATAATATTAAACACAAATACTGAATAATACTATTTAATAATAGTAATTTGTCAGCAATTGTAACTTTTCTGTATACGTATTAAAAATTATCTACACCTTTACTGTATGATTATCATATTTACTTGCAACCGTAAAAAAATATTAAATAGCATTTATTCTTGCATAACCAAAAACATTAGCACAAACCGTTACATTATTTACGCAGTCAAATAAGCCGGTACGTAGAGATAGATGATTTCAATGTTAATTTAAAAGTCAGTAGAAAATGCACTTACCGCTGTCTACACTCTCTTCTGATATCTTCTTCACCATTCTGATTGTTGCCTGATGTGTTCTTATAACGATAACAAAATATGAGTAGGTGTTACTACTCTCAAAAAGCCGCTTTCAAACTTGTGCGGCCGCCTTCTCGACGTGAAATCGGAACGGCGCTTAAGAAAATATAAAAACAAACGCCGAAAAAACTAAAGAAATAATAAGCACCACCGTCGAGAAGGATTTACGGAAAGTGTGCCGGAAGGTAATAAACAAACACTGTTAGAAGGCGGAATGAAAAAAAAACTACTGGTGTTGTTAGCGATCCATCCTACACACGCCCGCCCGTTCGATGTTCTAAAATCCAACTGAAGAATCGCCGGTTGAACTCAGCACGGCGCACATCGTACGAGCCCCCCTCCCCGCGCGCTCTGCCCCTCGCCCTCCCCGCGCTGCCCCTCGCCCCGCGGTGTAGTGCGTCGTTGGGGCCTCTGGTCTGCGCATGCGCGCTCGCTCACACCGCTGACGTGTTTACATTTTTTTTCGTTTATTTTTTCTTATCCATCGATGTGTGTAGCACGGCATTCATGGCTTTATGGTACGCATATAGAAGCCAGATGTTCTCGGGTAACCTCAAAAAGTAAAAGAAAGAAGTAATCAAGCTTACCACACTAATTCTACAATCCCCTTTGAAACACGTGAATGTGTTTTCAAAGATTGTTTACAATTTGCGAGCCATTGCATCATCTTGGATACGCCCGAAGCTCGTAATCGCGGAGCTTCAAAAATTAAGCGTTTTAAATGTTCAATCTGCCTGTGCCAACACCATGAAAACTAATTGCTCGTATAAATAAGAATTTAATTAATATTAAGCAGATGATTTGTTATATTTTATAGTAGTAGTAGAAGTAATTAATGCAATATACAAAAATACCTACGAAAAATTTTTACCAAATAAAAAAATTTTATAGTAATTTCCATTTTACAAATACAATATACCGTTTAGCAAAAAAAGGTCCTACTGTTTATGGAATTATGCAACGAGTCCTTTGTCTTGCCAACCCTTCGGATGACCTTCACAGGGCGTTTGTTGACAAACATTGTGCGGCGTAGAGCACGTGGTAACCAGTTCGACCGGCTACCGGCGTCGCCATCTTTGTTGTGCCCATATACCTGTCTCACTCTAGCGTCATCTGTTCCCCGAGCTCCTCACTCAAACGTATCTCTCGCTCTTTGGCCTACGTGACCGACAATAACATAACATCTGATTATATTATATTATTGTAAGTGCCTATCGCTTTTTTGGAACTGTTTTGCTGGTTATCGTAGAAGTGCTTAAATTGAAGTAAACATTTTTTATTATCAGAGAAGAATGGTAGTGCAAATAATTTCTTATTTAGCTTGTTTCTCAATACTGAAATAACTGAATGTAAAATTTATACTACCAATCTTGCGTAGAGACTCTCATTGTTTGCTAAATTGCTAAGAGTAGCAACATATCTATTTTTTTACAGAATTAAATCATGATATCATAGAAAATAAGCAAGTACAAGCCATGAGCAGGTGATGTTTTGATATAAGATCGATTTTATCGCTATATTATTCAGAAGTACGCAGTAGCAAGTTGAACGTGATGCCAAGACAAAGTGTTCGTAAACAAAGCTGTCTCAGCTTCGAGATAACGATAATAAGAATTAAGATTGAACGACATCTTAAGCCGTGTAATTTGCGAAAATTTTATGTATTATTTTTCTTATCATGTAATTTAGTTGTTTAGCCTGATAATTATTTTGATGATTACAGTAAAATAGGTCTAGATGATAAGAAGTACTGAATAAAGCTTTTATTTTATTTCTGTTTGAGCGATTAACATTTAAAACTAAAGACATGGGTGAACGATATTCTTATAGGCTGTTCAAGTAGGCTTCGAATAAGAAGCGTAAATTGGGGAATACAGAAGCTACCTTTTCGGCGACAAAAAATCAATACTAGGTCCGTGTATAGCAACAAAAAGTTAAATTCCAAGAAAGGCAGAGCACGATTCAGAGAATTACGTATTTGCCATTTGTGGGGCTTAGCGATTAGGGAATCCTTATGATATACAATGACAAATCATCCATTTTAAATAAAATACGAATATAAATTTTAAACTAGTTCGTAAAGTGATTAATTGAGAAATTTTCGTTTGATTATAAAGAACTTGATCAGATTATCTGTTTTTGTACAAAGCAGGATAAGCTGATAGAACCTAAAATCGTAGAGTCAAAAAACTCCACTTTCCACCTGAAGTCGAGACACCAGAGTGGGGATCGACCCCACAAATATTACGGTTACAATCATGTCTGAGTGTAACCAAATGTCTGACGTTTTAATAATATTAAATATGCAATACAACAAAATTACCACCTAGGTACCTATAAAAAAGGTATGATAATAATAAAAAATCAAATACGAATACTTATCTATGATATAACATCATAGCTAAGAATAATATGAATTCAATTGAATGTAGTTTGACCAGCCTTTTAAACACCGTCAACAAGCTTTATATCTCAAAACCGGTTATACCAAGTGAGAATGTTTTAAACATTTAAATATATTATTACGACTTCTTTTATATAAAAAGGTGATTTTTAGTTTGTTACATATTAAGAAGTATTTCTCAAGATTTTAACTTGAAAAATATCTTACAGTTTAAACAATTCAATTAATTTTAATATTGATTATCTCGTTAGGGCCAAAGTTTAAAAGTTAAAAGAAACTTTCAATTATATTTTAGAAAATATGATTCGTAAAAATAACAACACAAACTTTTGACACTAAAATAAAGTGATTTTAATTACATTATACTTATTGTACTTATAACCTACTTATTGTGTCGTTTAATAAAAACATTAAATATTCTCTAATGTAATGAATGAAGGAAATTTTAACTATAAACTGATTGCAAATCGAATTTATAAACCTTTCTAACTTCGCCATTATCGCCAAAACATATTTAAAAATATTTTGAATTCATATAACAGTCACACATTAAATATGGCAATAAAGAATGAACTTTGTTACTTGCGTGTTCCCTTTGTCCGACATCCTCACAAAAGCCTTTAGCGTTTATACTGGTCCCTTATTACGCAGCTTTGTGGGGACAAAAGCAATATTAATTTTGGGAAGAATTCAATTGTTTGAATCGAATATTGACATTTAATATAAGAAAATTGAAACTTTTGTTTCATATCATATAACAAATTGTAATTTTCGGTAAAATTAAATAAATAAGAATGTGACTACATTTAGAAAATATATAATTGTATAATAACGGCAGTAATACAATTAATTTAAAAAACGTTATGTTTTTATTTTAAAAACAACGTTTCTTAAATTTAATTTAATTTTTGTTTATCAACAGCTCATATTACTGACCGGACGCTGTATGTAAAGGATGCGATTCACCGTACAAATATAGCAATAATTAATAGTTGGAGACACGATTTACAAATTAACATTAATTTTATTTCTTTCATATTGCTAAGTGAACTTAAATCTGAACCAAATTGGGCTTAACTTAATACAGAATATAATTTTTTGCGCATATCCTGGTTGTTATAATATTGAAGAAATTTATGAAGCATTAAAAATTAACATCAGTTTAAGTAAAGTTCAAGTACAAATTAACATCTGTGGTGTGTTTTAATTTAAATTATGATGTGTTGTTTATTTCGTTTCCATTTTGGTGTGAAAAAAATGTTAACGCCATCTTCAATTCGCCGGTCAATGAACTGTATCTGTAATGATTACAGATTGTTGTTCAAGATGTTGGATTTTATCATACTAAAAGGAATAATATTATTCTTTTATATTCATATACTTTTCTATATCTACATATACACAAACATAGAGGTATAAATAAAGTTATCTAACTTGCCAAATATAAAATATATGTTAATTATTAAAATCAAACATAACCTATTAGGACCAGAGAGAAGAGATTATACGTAAGTTATATAAACAATCCTCCTAGTAGGTTTCAAATGGTTCTTCATCCGGTTCATCTAGAAAAAGTGTTTCTGCTGTGAAATTATGAAAGATATTCAGATAGCCAGATCCACCTTATAATTCATCACTACAGTGCCGATACGGTCTGTAAATACATACATACATATATACGATATGCAAGAAAGGTTACGCCGGCATAAATTAATAGCTCCACTACACAATTACGCAATCGCATAATCGATTGACTCTCACTCTTCACAATACATAGCTACTAATGTATTCGAGATATTATTCGCCACCCCTATCAGGCGTTTGATACAAAATCGACCGTAGAACGTTTCATGTAGACTCTTTTTGGGGTAACATTTTGAAGGTTTTATATCTTATTGTTATGTTATGTAGAGTAGGATTGGAATTGCTCGAGGGGATTCCCGTGGATCAATTTTATCCTAGTCCTTTGTGCTTAACGTCACGTAGACCATGCACCTGAATGATATAAAAACCTTGACGTTTTTGCCCTTTTTTATTCTTCACAATTTAAGCAGATTTTGGGGCGTCCTCATAAATATAGATGCTGTGAAAATAACGTTTGTTAAGGGCATTATTAGTTTCTTTGTCCTATAGTGTTGTATATAAAAGTGATAAACATGTCAGCTTTATATTTGCATTTAAAACATTTACTTCTTCTCTATGTGTGAATTTAGATAAAAATAATCGGGTAAATGATGTTTAAAATATATTGATTGGATCTTATGCATTTAATAAACCTAGTGCATATCTATTCAAGATTAGTTAAATAATGAAAAGATTATTAGTTAATTAAACAAACAATGTAGAAGCTTATATTTTACGTCGTTAAAAACTTAAGTCAGTATTTATAAATCGTTCTCTACTCTGACTCTGAGATTGATTTTGAGTGCGATCTTGACATGCCGTTTTCATAAGTATACAGATTATAATTTACGGATGAAAACGACATCTCAAGGTCAATCTCAGAATTGAGAGCGGTTATAAATAAACGTCTTAAAGTAGGATTAAGTAATGTTATGTATTTCTCCAATATAGATATAATTTTTACAAATTCATTTTTCAACCGAGAAACATATCCATTGTTATCACCATAAGCCATTCACATGCTTGTTTATCGTAAAGTAGGAATTGTAGGATTTCATTTGATCATATTTTCTCCTTTTAAGAGTTCAATTTTGAATTTTTGATTTTATCAGTTTTTGTTTTCATTGTAAAATCTTTTAATTTTGAAACGTCCAATCCAATATCTTTATTTTTAAATGCATCGAAACACATCCGTAATAACCAATTACTGGTTGCCGCAGAGCAATTATACTTATGATTTGTTGCAATTATACGTTGCGGTTTCACTGTTTCATAGCGCTGCATGCAAATATAAAAATAAATCCCGCACACAGCAGGGTTAAATAAATATACTTTATTATAAATTTTAGACAGATCAATTAAGCAACAAGCTTTTACGATGGGTCGTATTGAGGCAATATCATTTTCCTGTTATCTATTCCAAAACATAGTGACATATCACTGCTTTCTAGGCATTCTGTTTCTGTGGAAACATTTTCTCGCGCTGCAGCTTTTCCCTTATATACCTGCCTACCTCTCATAAAGAGGCAACCTAGTGTTAAAATATTGCATTCACATTACACCATATCGATGGCTCCTAAGTATAAGGGCCAAAGCGCGAAATCACAACTTTACAGGAGAGGCTTCCAAAGTTTAAATTTGCTATAATTTTATGTTGGTACATCCGAAGAAAATGAAACTTTGCTTATCAGCTAAAACAACTATCCTCTATATATATACCGTAGTATTTTATTTATATTTATCCTAGTATTTTTTTTACTGCACAATGGCCCTTATACGTTAGTTTTTGTTATATTTATTGTTCTCTAAAAACGCTTTAAAAAGGCCAATGTGCCACATTGGCTGTTTTACGCGTATTATGCTAAATAATAATATATCATATTTTTTTCATATTTTAGTTATAAAATTGATTAATAATGAGACAAAGATAACAACTGATAATTACGAATGATAGTAAGTTAGGTATTGTGGTAACTATGTCACATAGAGACTTATACGTTATAAGATTTGGTGACATGATAACTGAGTTTTCAGTTAGATCCTTTAAGTTATAGAAAAAAGTCGTGTTTACATATTGTTTTAAAAAATAATTAGCCCCAAAAATGTTTATTATTAGGCCCTCTATATGAATGTATTGTATTTCTTAAAGAAAAGCTTAATTGAATGTTGAATTTTAG
>JAATLQ010032475.1:14969-29292 GCA_013421005.1 Heliconius erato x Heliconius himera
TAATTACGAATGATAGTAAGTTAGGTATTGTGGTAACTATGTCACATAGAGACTTATACGTTATAAGATTTGGTGACATGATAACTGAGTTTTCAGTTAGATCCTTTAAGTTATAGAAAAAAGTCGTGTTTACATATTGTTTTAAAAAATAATTAGCCCCAAAAATGTTTATTATTAGGCCCTCTATATGAATGTATTGTATTTCTTAAAGAAAAGCTTAATTGAATGTTGAATTTTAGTAACATGTAACTATTCGATTTAGTAAAAATAGCTTTAATAAAAAAAAGGATTGACGTGGACATACAAAAAATAAAGTCTGTATAAAATCTATCAAAAAAATAAAGAGATAAAATCCCTTATTGTCTTTATTTGACACGATATAATTAGAGGCGATTAAAATATCTTATTAACTGTTGTTATAACTGATGGTATAATAATTTTCGACATAAATGACACAAGTCCTTCTTCTTACAAAATTTTATCGGTAGCACCTGGTTATAACAGCAATAACCATTTCAACAATTTGTCTTCTTGTTCGTACTTGCTGATCTAAGATTGTAATGTGACTTTTAATACAAATCTTTTTATATTATAAAACGTAAATGTTTTGTATTAGGTCCCTCTATAATTTTCAACTGATAGCAAAACAAATCAAACATACAAATACATATATCCTGCTGGGTTTTTATGTCTGATTAAATCGGCAATTTTCATTTTTAGTTTAAACAGAATCTCTTTGATGTCATAAATTATGTATCTAATTGTAATATAGTAGCTGTAACGACTCCGTTTTGTATAAGATCATCGAATCAAGAAGCTACAGTTTGAAGTTCTCTCAATGGTGGTAAACGAGGTGGCCTTCATATAGTACTGTCTTAAGAAAATAATGTTTATATTAAGATAAGATGCTTATCGCTTACATTAATAAAATCTTGCTTTTGGACACTACAGTTACAAAATACACAAAATACAAAATCTGAAATCGTCACACCCTTCTTTAGTTTTTAATTCTATCGCTGGCTATTTCGTTTGATTTTAAACTAGATTAGATTATTATAGGTTTACTGACTGAAGTATTTATTATTGTTGGCCCACAGCTAATGATATTAATAAATATCTTCTTGCATCCAGTAGCCTGTATTTTGATTTTATTATAGGTAAGAAACAAATTATACATGTCTATTATTATATGATACACATAACATACATGAATAAATTGTTTCGTTTAAATTAGTTCATCATCATCCTTTTGTAACAAAATCAAACACCACGAGGTTTTTACAGAACTTATATTTCTTCCAGAGTAAAATACTGTTAAGCTTGTACAATGTCTATCTTAAATTCTAATACAATATGTTATTCTAAAGGACCTCTTTCTTCTTCCGCTCCAAGTCTAAATTGCGAATATTAAAACTTATAAATATAAAATCATTACACTTTGTAATAGTTATTTTTGATAATTACTACATATTTTTCATTATATATTTTCTCAGTTTTATGTTGCATTCCGTATGAAGCAGGATAGGCAGAGGGAGCTTAGTGCTCTGCTTTCCACTTTCCACGCATTGTGCACTGAGTGGCGGAACTCAATACCACAATTTTCCTCGAGCGAAGAAGTGAAAATATTTTATATCCTCGCAGGAGAATAGAACCCTAGTAGAAATAGTCGCTTTCACAGACACATGCTTATGGTCCTTTACCAAGACACAGTTATCAATAAATTCATATTGCTTAGAATAATGACCAATGATCTAAAACTTATGAAGTGTATAACGCCTCGTGTCTTCATCAAATTATTCAAATACTTTAATGTAAATGACCTCTAACAATTTCCTAAATTTTGTTTGCTCTGTATTTTTTAAGTCTTATTAGTTTTGAATCTATTCATTCATCCACTGTCACGTTTCTAAGTAAGTTTTTTTCCCGGAACTTAAGGCAGTAGATATGTTACTTGATCAGTGATTATTATTAGAAATACGCATATTAATCGTTTATTTTTGTGATGTATAATATTGATTGTCTTAGTAGAGTCACTCCGAAACATTTAATCAAAATTAAAATGCAATTAACAAGCTTATTACTGGCTTTAAATAGCAAAGGGGACAGTAAAATATATATAGTATATAATCTGAGCAATTATTAAATAAAAGTAACGCCCAAATAACTAAAAATTGAAAAAATATTTTAGGGCCTAAGTGTATTTTTTCTCAATAAGACACATACATGGGCCAATTTACCACTTTGGCCGTTCTATCTCATAACTCGTGAAAAAGAGACATTTTTTGTTATCTATCTAATGATGAACGTAATAAAAACAATACTAAGCTTTTGCAGTCAACACAGCCCAATCATTGTTCTGTTTAGCGTATAAGTATCAAACTGGCTGATTGGCCCCAAAAATAAAGAAATGTGTAGAAATTCCCCGCGTAGAAGTCTCAAATGACTATTTGGCCCTTGTACGTTTAAATCAGTGCTACATAGGCCGTTATATTCTAACAAAAAGTCCTGTTTCTATGCAGAAATTTCTATTTTTTAATAGCTGACCTGATAAATTATATCGATAGAATGCGTTTGGCATAAAAAAGTGAAAATTGCCAAATTGTTACTTTGGCCCATATACATAGGACCCATCGATATGTAGCGGAATTCACCATTAGACGAAGAAATAAAAATAATTTAAAAACAATCATTTCACCTTGTGCGAATCAAACCTACAACCATCGTAAACACTTTAACACTGCACCATGACAGCCTCTAAGTGACAAGAAAGATTTCAAGAAAGGCAACGCACCTGTAGCTCCTCTAGTCTTGCACGGGGTCATGGGAGGCGGTAATCACATACCATTAGGTGACCAGAACGCTCGTTTGGCTCGTCTTTTCCATAAAAAAAAATAATAAAGCTAAAAAAAACTTGACGAATTTAAAAAACTGAAGTAAAATGATAGATAGCAAATTTTAAATAGATTATATATAAAACTATGATATATATAAATTAAAGACTTTGTAATAACGGACATTACGTTATAACATTATCATTTTAAACATATATCTACATAAATTAACTTTATTGTGTGCAAATGCGATTGCTGCAATAATCTATTATAAGAATATTCACTTAATTATTCTATAATTCCAGTATGTATTACACTTGATTACATTATATGTATACTACATATCTACATATAATAGCAGAAGCACGAATCGATTGAAATTTTATTTATGTTATAAAAGGTTCTTTTTTATTATTTGTTTCACTATACTGATGTTTTAAGTACACTTACGTACAATAATAATCATTAAAAAGAACTGCGCAATATATTAATATTTTTTATGTAATATTTTTTTCTCTATATTTACTGTATTTTAACACTTTATACAAAGTTTTTTTTGCTTCACGTTGTATCCTGTGCATAGCAGGGTAGGCAGAGGGAAACTGGAAACCTTGTGTTAAGAAGTTGTTCACTACTGTTCCTTATTTTTCGCCGTATTCTTAAGGGATTACATGTTAAATGGTGGAAGACAATGCCGCAGTTTGCATAGTTACCAGAGTGAGGCAATGAAAATATACTTATAAATATTTCATTCTCCTGAAGAAGAATTGAAACCACAACCGTCGCGATTACAGTCGCACGTTTCCCACGACGGCCTCTGTGAAAAAGAAATATTGATAGTAAAATTACGCTATTAAAAAGAAATATTGACTAACTCAATCGTAATGTTTCTTGAAATATGAAGAGGATGTTTATTTTTTAGGGAAGGCGCTGTTCAAGTCTTCAAGAAGCGATTTAAAAAAATCAACTGTATAGAGGTGAGAAAAAGTGAAGATTGTGTACAATTCATTATTGCTTTGATGAATTGCTTTAAACTTGTAAATCGAACTAATTAATAAAGAAAAATAATTATGCAATTTTTTTTCTCTTATTTACAAAATAAGTAATGATATAAAAAGTTTAATGAAAATAACAAAAAAAAAATATGGTATCGAATTATATGACAAACACGAGACGTAAGTACAACCTCAAGCGGAAGGTTAGTTTAGTCAGCTTAAATAAAATCTTCACAACATTACAGAATCCAGGGCGAAAATATTTATCTCAAATTTTTTTTATATAAGCTACACATAGCTGGGTAGGCGGAGGCAGGGTAGTTCTTTTTATGAAGTAAATATTTCATTATCACAAATGGGAATCGAACCTACAAACTTCACGTTTACATTAAAACATTTTGTCAAGTAAAAACATTAACATAATCAGTTATGAACCATTTAGTTAACAAAGACTTCAGAATATTATGATAGCAAATTCATTAAAACGAGTAAGCCTACGTTGACCCAGAAAGCTTCCAAATATTTATGCTAATAAACCGAAGGTTCAGCGTGGGCAGTAAGGCATGTGGACCACAATCGTTGTCTATACAAATCATTTTGATATTGTATACAAGACATTTTCAATAGACTACTGCATCGAATTTATTACAAGTGCCGTGTTCTAGCTTCGTTTTTGTAACAATGACTTCATAGCTATTTGGATTATTGGTGTCGTAAGGAGTTAAAACTTATTCATTAACAGTAAGGTACTTTACTATAGATAGATAAATCATAAGTAAGTTTATTTTGGTGATGAGGATACGAAAAACCGACAGTGATAGTGGAGATAACTATTTATTTTATCAGTCTTTAGATATATCTTAATAAAAAGTTAATTAAAAACTCTCCGGTCAAGTGCGAGTCATACTAGTCCACTTATTCCACACAAATTTCCGAGTTATAGGTCAACGAAAAGTATAACTTCAATCTGAAACTTGTGTACGTATGCACTCATTCTGTATAAAATGAAATACAAATATATGTTTCTAATAGTTTTCATATGTAATTGTTTTGGTTATTATTGGGTTTGATAGTTCACAAAATATAGTGTTGTTACATAGCGGTATTTTTTACTGCACTGAACCGAAAATATTGTAAAACGATGTAAGAAACCGTACTTTTTGTAGTCTAAGGTAATGAAAGGGCTGAGTGATCTGTAAGGTCACAAGTTAATAACAATAATAATCATGTTTACTGATGACATTAAGCAAATTTACCTTGAAAAGTAGAATTTTCAGGTACATAGGCAATATAGGTAAATGTACACGTTCATCTGTAAAATTTCTTCTCTCTCGAACATTACAGGATGAGACTACCGGTCCTTGTATACAGTTCCAGTAGATAAACCAAAAGAAATTCAAAATAATTAATTTATGATAAAACTTAACGCTGCACATTGTATAACCAGACCAACATACATTTTAAATATAAATATTTCCTAAGTAAGTTTTAAATACACTTACATACCTATGGGAATACTTAGAAACTTCCTAATTACACTACAATGGCACGTTCAGCTTAAACTTACAAACAGTTGTGTGAAGTAATTTTACTTGACTAAGTATGTATATTTTTTGAGGCTAGTCGTGGCGCAGGGGCACAAAGTATGACTGTAAATCGACTGGTTGTGGGTTCGATCCCCATTCGAGGAAATGAAATATTTACTTAAATTTATATTTCCATTTCTTCGCTCTGGTGTCGAGGTAAGGCGTTGAGTTCTGCCACTCAACGCGCAATGCCTCCAGAATTCGGTAGAAAGTGGGGAACGGAGTGTCTTAACGCTAGGTTCCCACTGCCTACCCTGATGTGTGCGGGATACAGCGTGAAGCTGATTTATTTGATTTGATTTTAAGTATGTATATATGATACAAACTCTGCGACCATAGATTATACAAAGAGTTAAAAATATATCTTTAGTACGTACTAAGTTGGTCTTAATTCGATTTGCAGCACATATAGGTACCTAATTGAATTGTAAATGTTGCAAAAATTCAACAATAGTAAGCGATCGAAATAAGTATGTAACATTATAAATGTTAGATCTACAAGTCTTTTTTTGGGGCCAGTCGTGGCGAAGGGGCACAAAGTGTGACTGTAAATCGACTGGTTGTGGGTTCGATCCCCATTCGAGGAAATGAAATATTTACTTAAATGTATATTTCCATTTCTTCGCTCTGGTGTCGAGGTAAAGAGCGGCGTTGAGTTCTGCCACTCAACACGCAATGCCTCCAGAATTCGGCAGAAAGTAGGGAACGGAGTGTCTTAACACTATGTTCCCTCTGCCTACCCTGCTGTGTGCGGGATACAGCGTGAAGCTGATAAAAAAAAGTTTTTTAAAAATAAAGTAGATATCTATATATTATTTGGTGACATTATAACGCAGTTGAAAAGTATTTGTAATCTGTATGTACTTATATCTTACTAGTGGGCGCGCGCAGCTTCGCCCGCTTATTTGCACCCTTAGGGATGAATACTTAAAAACCATGAAACACGTATTCAATGAAATATTTTTAAGAGTCTGAATTTCAAATTTTATAAAAATCGGTACAGATTAAAAATTTTTTCCATACAAACTTTCAACCCCTATTTCATCCCTTTTGGGTTAAAATTTTTCAAAATCCTTTCTTAGTGGATGTCCAGAATATGAAAATAAACATCTGCCCAAATTTCACGTTTCTACGCACAGCGGTTACGGCTCTGCGTGCGTCTTACCTCAGTCAGTCAGCACAAGTCCTTTTATATATATAGATATTCTTATTATAGTTCCAAATAGAAGTTTACTATTCCTATTATACTAATGGGAAAGACGCATAGTGATAGATATATATATTATTTATATTTCATTTAATAGCTTTATAGTGGCGCTGTAGGACAAAGACTCTAAACACGATGGTTGTTAGTTCAATTCCCACTCAGGAGAACAGTCATATATGAATAATTTAAATTTTTGAAATTTGGACGGTAAGTGGGAAACGAAGTTTTAAAACTAGATTTTTTGTCGGTAAATAGGTAGAGGGCAGCGTGCTATGCGAAAAGTTTTTTTTTTAATTATTACTTATTTATACACGACTGAATTGGTCAAAATTCAGTTAGTTTTTATCCAGTAAAATAAAAAAATATATATTAACGTTAAAAATGACATAACAACACATTTAAATACAAACCATATATTATATACAGTTACTTTGACCGAATGAAAATTATAATAAAGTTTTCTTTACCCGCAGTTTGCTGTGCCGTGTGCGGTCACCCGAGCCAAGGTTACGAAAATATACAAAATATTAGCAATGCTGATCGGCAGTTTTTATGTGATGTTTTAAACATGACAAGTGAGGCCCCAGTGTGCCGTCAACCTCACCAATCTAAATATACTATATTATACACAGGTATTTGATTGAGGAAAGTGGATAACAGAGTAATGATTCACTGCAATCTCTCCGCTTTTCTCGGAAATATATTAAAGTTGTATTAAAATACGTAAACTTTGCAGAGGCTTTCGTTTAGAAAATATATATTTATTATTTTTGGTGTATCTTGGACACAGAGAGTAGGCAGAGAGCTTAAATAAAATGTTAAGACGCTCCGTTCCTCATTTTCCACCGAATTCTGGTTGCATGGCGTGTTGAAAGGCGGAAACCAACGCCGCGCTTTGCCTCGACACCAGAGCGACGAAAATGGAAATATGAAATATTATATTTCTTCGAGTGAGAATCGAACTCACTACTAGTAGCGTTTACAATCACACTTTGTGCTACTCCGCCACAACTGGTACTAATAGTATCAATTCCATTTTCTCTCTCTAACTCTCAATTTCATTATTATTTATATAATTTTTCATACTATTATAATACAATATGCCCTATTATTGTAAACAAATTATAAATACGTATTTACAATTAAAATTTAATTACTTTATACTTAATACGAATAAAACCTACACATACATATCCTGCAAAATCCAATAATAATTAATTATTAATACTACAAATCTTTAATTACCTTGTTTATGCTTTATTATAAATCGAGTGTTTGATAACGGAATATGGCTGATGCATATTTTCTTTAATCAGTAGTAAATTGGGTCACGATGGTTGCGGTTAACCAGTAGGTACCTACAGTTGGATATAAACAATAAACTGCGTATTTAATTGTTATTGGGTGTGTGCTTTTAATATTTACTTGATAGCGATTACTGATAAGACCGTATATTTAAGGCGTTTACATATTGATGTATTGTTGCAGATTATTAATTTTGTTTAGATACATTCTAGAGCTTTTATTTCAGACATCGTTGTATATTTTCTTTTTATTTTGTCTCTTCCGAGGGAGTAAATGTTTTAAATATAAGTTACTTACTTTTAATAAGGCCAGTCGTTGAGGCCAGACATGGCGCAGGGGTGCAAAGCGTGACTGTAAAATCGACTGGTTGTGGGTTCGATCCCCACTCGAGGAAATGAAATATTTATTTTTCATTTGTTACATTTATATTTTCATTTCCTCGCTCTGATGTCGAGGCAAAGCGCGGGATTAAGTACCGCCACTCAACACGCAATGCCCCCAGAACTGGGCTCAAAGTGGGGAACGAAGTGTCTTAACATTAGGTTCCATCTGGCTATCCTGCTGTGGGCGGGATACAGCGTGGAGCTGATTTATTTTATTTATTTATTTATTTACTTTTGAAAAACGTCATTTATATTTTTTTGTGGAGACAACAGAAACCAAATGATGACACGTCCATGTATACATTGGTAAAATATCGATTAACAATACGGACAAATAAATGATATCAAAACGTATTTAATAATAAATATATTTCTTATTTCAGCACAAAATATGATTTGTTGCCAATAAATAAGACTGCTCTATATATTCCGTTGACACAAATTATCCAAGTCGTACCTAGATTATTTTAGATTTATTTATTTACTTTTATTTTATTGCCGTTTTTGGCACGATGCTCTCTTAATAATGATCGTAAATCAGAAAAATTTCATAAAAATCGTAAGGTAACTTTATTTGTCAATTTTTGCCTTTTCTGAATGTTCACGTACATATAAGCTTTACTAATTATCTGTGAAATGCTGCCTAAGCTTCTCCTCTAATACATATTTTTGTTAGTTTCACGTTGTATCCCGCATATAGAAGGTTAGACAGAGGGAATCTCAATAGGTTCTTAACATTTTAACACTCCGTACCTCACACCCTTGCATATTGAATGGCGGAACTCAACACCTTGTTTTATCTTATTATCAAGGCGTAACTGACAAAAATATCTCATTCCTTCGAGTAGGACTCTAACCAACAACTCTCGGACTTACAATATGCCGCTGCGCTCATGCGCAACGTACAAATAATAAAAAACAAAGAAAAAAATATAATATAATATCATAGTGTGCAAAAACCTTATATCTACAGATACCGATAACAGATTGTTAAACGCTTAGATCAGGTTACCCTGAAGTCATGTTCCCGTTAACCTTCATGAATAACAGAGCTTTATAAACAACCACTTGTAGAATCAAAAATTTATATGATTTTTGATTTTATTATAGATATTTTTCACCTGCAAATCTTCCACGAGGCCTGCGGTCAAGGACAAGATGATCCAAAATTTAGATGGCCAAAGCGATTCCCCTGTAGTGAAATTTAAATATAATACCGGGTTCAACGACACTTCTTATCGATACGCCGACCACGAGTAAAGTAAGCTTGCGTTGTATATTTTTAAGGTTTTTTTCTCTAATTTATTTACATATTTCTATTGTTTGTCAAACGTTTGAAAACACATGTCGAGGTCTTATTTTGCTTGTAATCGTATAATCTTAATAAATTCAATGATTTTTAAATGTGTTTCTTGTCGTGTACAGAATCGTGACAAACAAGTCATAAATATCCTATAAAGATTATGTAGGAAAAGAATTTACAGAAATATAGATACTTATTCCTTTAACTATTAGTCTAAGTATTAAAAAAAATATTATTTTAACATTTTTAAAGTGTTATTCCACACTTAGAAAAGAAACATACTTATTAAGAAAGCGTTTAAAAAAATGAAATCAGCTTCATGCTGTATCCCGCACACAGCAGAGTAGGCAGACGGAACCTAGTGTTGAGACACTCCGTTCCTCACTTTCCGCCAAGTTCCGGAGGAATTGCGTGTTGAGTGGCGGAACTAACGCCGCTCTTGGCTTTAACACCCGAGCGAAGAAATGAAAATATAAATGTAAATACACATTTCATATCCTCGAGTGGGGATCAAACCCACAACCAATCGAGTTTACAGTCACATTTTGTGTCCCTGCGCCACGGCATCTATATATTTTTTAATTTAATTTACGTATTTGTATAAAAACCCGTGCCTCTTTAGAAACCGTCCAAGTTCCAAAGAGGCGCGGGTTCAGATCTCGTTAAGTTCAAATACGTTTAATAAGTAAAAAGAATCTTGTCAACTTAATATACTATGCGTACCACATATACTCTGCTATACCTATGTGGGATTAAGGCTGAAGCTGAAAAAAAAAATTAGGGAATACTTATAGTAGGTATTACTATAATGTCAAGTCCATTTTTGTCAAGGTCGCGTGGAGATACAAAGCTGTTTATTAATATATCCAAATTTTCAGTCCATTCGTTTGCAGAAAAAATGTACTTATAAGTCAACACAATCAAAAGATAAGAACGTTTATGCTTGGTTTTTGCTCCATATTGTATTATATTCGTCGTGTAATCAAAACCTATATATTCCTATATATTATACGTTGACCTATAATTATAAAATGAAGAAATTAAACTAATTAAATTAATTAAACTAATTTAATTTAGATATTTATAGATGAAACGGAAAAAATATATATGTATTATGTTTTTTTTATGTTATGTAAAAATATATACATATACTATATATAACTATATTATTTCAAATTCCCAACTTATATTTGTATTTCATTATACTACAAAATTTGTTTAAGAGTCGAGTTTGTCAATTTTTATAACAGCTTGTGTACTTTCGTAATAATTTCTAGGGCATTGAGTATCAGTATCGCATTCACGGACATTCTTATGGAACCCTTGAGAGTCCCTAGAACCTAGCTAGACGTTACACCATTATCATTTTTTAACTTTAAAATTATTTTTCCAATATTTCGAATATAGATTGGTATCACAAAAGATATTCTGTATATGGCTTCTCTTTAAGCACACAAAGTTTTTGATGTCTATATCTTTTGTTATTCTATTAATAAAAGATATCAAAAACTTAGTTATACTAATTAAAATTAAGGATAAGTCGAATAAAAAATTCTGTGCGAGTCGTTTCCATCATACATTGCATGATGTCATCTTTGTTATATAAGCAAATATATGAACACAGGCTTGTTCTTTGAGATTTAACAACTTTACAATATATTGACAACAGTATAACATATTTTGACCTCTCTGCTATAGGTCATACGAGCTAGATTCATATCAACATAATTGACAATACATTGAAGTTGTTGACTGTATAACAGAAGTGGATTAATAGTTTAGCGAAATTCATATTTCAGTCGAAGTGAGCTTTGTTTCATATGAAATAAGAGTCAAAATTTTATTGATATAATTTTATATACAGTTTATCATTTACATAAGAATCAAGACAGAGGGAAGTTGTTTACCATTTTGGAGTAGTAATAAAAAATATGATTAATCTAAGTATGTACTATTTAGGTATAGATAATAGCAATCTATTGATAAATTAGATATAATAAAACATTATATTTTTTTAGATACTAAAATATGATTTAGAGTTGGTAATGTATGTAATAAATAACAAATTTATGAGTTTTAATTTTTATTTGGAAAAACTAGATGAGCTTGGATGAAACTCTTTGTTGTGTTTCGAGATATACATTGTGCATTGATATACCAAAATTAAAGATCTACTGCAAATTTCAATAAGAATGGGAAGAAAGATATACTTTCTATTATATATTAGAATTTTGATTATTTAAAATCGAGATGATTCTACAGCAGCGTTGTTGACAAGTACTATCTAAAGATCGTATCTTTTTAGTATGCCTAATAAATAATACTTATATAATAATATCTTAATAATGAAAAGTTGTTTTAAATGCTGAAGCCAGTCGTGGCGTAGAGGCGCAAACTGTGAACGCGACTGTTAGTGGATTCGAACCCCAATCGACGAAATGAAATAATTATTTAAATTTATATTTCCATTTCTACACTCTGGTGTCGAGAGAAAGCGCGGCGTAGAGTTTCGCCACTCAACACGCAATGCCTCCAAAATTTGCCTGTAAATGAGGAACGGTTTCTACTCTACTCATTTCAGTTTCAAACAGTGGAATATGTAATGTAATTTTATGGTATTTTAATTTAAAGAAGAATAATTACTTAAAAACCTTTAAAAGTTGAACAAACTTTTATAGCACCGACAGGAACATAGAAACACACAAAGGCATAAAATATTAAGTATTAACCTATAAGCAATAGATAATAAGATCCAACTGGAAAGTTCCATTGCTCGTGCACTACGGTTTTAAATTTTAAATGCTGTTGCCTCAGCTACTTGACTATTGAATAGACGGCCCATTATAAAACATAACGAATGACAATAAGACGAATCCAGTTATACGGTGAAACATGTAGCGCCGTCGAGTACTCACCAGTGCTGCTTTTTGCTACTATCGATAAAAAAATATTATTTAGTTTAGTTATCACGATTCGATTTCGGCCAAGGTCGTTAAATATTAGGTGTTGACAAAAACTAAGTTCTGTTATTTTTTTTTGTTGTTAGGCACTACTAATCTTCAATATTTTTGGTTTCTCTTATTAGCTTTAATTGGAGGCCGACGTATCTATGAATATGTACAATGTTATGACAAAAAAACGAGTCGGACTCGCCCACCGAGGCTTTGCCACCAATTTCGGGATTATGGGTCACCGGGAAGTAGGTACTACTTAAAAAAGTTTACAAATTGAAGTTTACGAGCATATGCACTGATTTAGTATGAAATGAAATTCAAATATAAATTTGTAATGATTTTTTTCTACGATATATCTTTAAATTTTCACTTTTCTGTTTTTTTTTCTTGTATTTGTATTATAAGTTTTCACTTTTCATAACTGTAGGTCCATGAGAAGTACCCAATAGCCCCAAATTGTATCTTTTGATTGCGTTGACTTAGAGGCTGATTTATTTTCTGTGATCAAAAGAACCATAGACCTAACTATTTGATCAATTGAGGATCTCGAGATGAATGGTCTCGATAGACGGACAGACCGACAACAAAGTGATCCCTACAAAAATTAAAAATACATTTTATTTATGGTTATTTAAATTTTTGTACATTTATTTGCTTAAGAACAACTCAACCTTTTTATATATCTTTTTGAATGACTGGGTCATATATTGATCAACTTTGGGCAGTAAGATTTCATTACAAATAGATGGGAGTGATTTAAAAATTTCCTATTTTCTATTTCAGATCTGTAGGGAGTTCATACAAGTAAATTCTCAATTAATTAATATAATATACTTATATTTTAAAAACAATAATAATTAATAAAAAGTTTATATATATATATATATATATATATATATATTCTACTTCACTAATTCTAACATAGAATCAAGTCTCTGAAATTACATTTTTAATATATAAACCTATTAATAATATAATATCGATACTTCAAGAGCAATGGGCTTCTCTAGTGTATTACTTATTGTTCTCTACAACACAACTATTTTCCGCGGTAATACTGTTATCATTATGATAATATAATATTCACTATACTATTCTTTTTATCCACTTTTAATCTGTTGTTTCTGTAAAATAATAAAAACGTTTCAACTCCTTCTTTAAATCGTAAATTCCTTTATTGAAAAAATTGACAAGACTTAAGTATCGTATATTACAACAAGACTTTAAAAAGCTTAACAACAAAATTTTTATAATGACTGTATGAAATACGTAAACACTTTAATATTGTGCTCTCTTATCCAAAAACGATGTTACAAATTTTCAACAATCCATATTGATGAATTGATTGAGCATTGAATTGAATAAGTACCTAATTGGCGAACTGGCTCGCTGACTAATCGATTGGTCGATCGATTGATGGATTGATTGATAGACTTGTTTGCTACTGCCAGTGCACGGGAATCTAGCACAACAATGTAAACATTAAGTACATATTTACAGTACATACAGACTTATTCAGGACTAGCGGCTCGCCCACGGCTTCGCCCGCTTAAAATACATGATTACTGATTTAATAAGCACAATCGATTGACAACTATAATGACTTCTAATATGATTTTTTTTACGACATTATCGTCAAAGAATTTTTGATTGTTTTAAATAAAAAAATACGACCATTGTTGATATTTGATATTTATAAAATATACATAAAGCTAATTATGTATTACACGTATATATTTTTGTAACTTTATGTTCTTTT
>JAATLQ010032476.1:0-14324 GCA_013421005.1 Heliconius erato x Heliconius himera
TTCTTCGTTAGCAATTCGGGGAAGTGAGTGATTAGGCTGTGCGTGAGCTTAATGAGGGTGACTAATAAGCGACTAGTGGGATTTAATTAATCGAAAAGCTATCTTTGGAATGGTTAGAGATAGAGCTCTGGGACCCAGCGCAATCGATTCAAATGGGGGGCTAAACCTTTTTTTTTTTTGTTTTTTTTTTTTTTTTTTTTTTTTTTTTTTTTTTTTTTTTTTTTTTTTTTTTTTTTTTTTTTTAGTTCCGACGCATCGACTCGCGGGGTCTGGCACACTGGCATTCGTTGGTTCTGGCGCTTGCGCCAGAACCAACGAATCCATACTACTTGCGGGATAAAGCCCTTGCTGGTGGATATCGAACCTACAACGTACGCGCTTATAGTCGATCATGGTCTCACTGTGCCATGGCGGCGTAACATTTATATAAAATATATATTTCAAACTTAAAAGTTTTACAATATCTCTCCCAGTAATACAAAACACGATTCAAAATATATTTAAATATTCTGTACGTGTCGCCGGCTTAGACAAATGCTCCTGAAGCGTTATTCACTAAGGTAGGTTTAGTCTGTAGTGATTTTTTTTTTTAATTTGCACAAAGAAAAATACTTAGTAGTTCGTGGTCACGTGTTCACGAATCTGTCCATGACCACGGACTACTGCAGAGTGTTCAAAGTCAAATAATTTTATTTTAAAAAAAGTAAAAAAAATTAAATATTTTATTGTGATTCTTAATATTTTTATGTATCTTAGACGTTGATTGTCTTATCGATTGCATCTCCGAGAGGTCCAATAATTACCAATTCAATTATGTTCATTTTTACATGAATAATACATTTGTATAGGCTTCAATAAAAGTAATTTAGCCGTAACCAATTAATATAGTACATACATTTTTTTAATTTCATACTATATCCCACACAAAGTGTTGTAGGCAGTAGGGCTAAGATACTCCGGCCCCATTGAGAGACTTCCTTTCCCCACATTCCCATGAATTTTTGAGGCAGTTCGTTTTGAGTGGCGAAACCCAAGCCGAGAGGAAATCGAACCTACAACTGTCGCGTTTACAATCATACACTTAAGCACCAAGTACCTAAATATCAGAAAGGAAATTGTATATAATAATATAATACATAAAATAATTTTCACTTAGCTCAAAGGCCTTAATGTGATAATATTCATGCCATGAATTATACATACACATGTTACTCGCCACTTAACGATCGTTAGGTGTTTCCCATCGCCATTAAGAACCATACCCCATCTTCTATACAACATCAGCTTAACAGTCTTTTATGTCTGAAGATACTATAATTAATTTATGAATGCTTGAACAATTAAGTATAATAAATGATGTAATTTATAGATTTTTTGTATGAATGAGATTAACCTTGACTTTTTTAGACAACGTTTCAAAATTTTACGGAATCAGGATTTGAATACGCACCTCAAATAACAGAAATAAGCTATATCAAAATAAGAACGTATAACCTATCAGACAGACCGCTTGGAAGGTTTCCGAAAGGCGTCGGTCGGTCAAATCCCGCTACGTCCAAATTATTTTCTTTCCTGAGAGTGACTATGTCCAATTAGACGGCTGTTCTTACCATCCAATGTAACTAAGTATTGCCTCATCTTAGCAAAAGAAAAGGAGATTAAATTCCATTAGTTCCTTTATGGAAAACAAATATTGTCTAAAAAAGAAAACTCTAAAGAATTTGATTGACAAAATAGAGGGTCAGTACCCTGCGTTAATAAAAATATTAATAATAGCCAATTTTAAAAGCATTTGTCTCAAGCTAGCCACTGGTATAAAAATCTTTCATTTATTGATATTGAACTTGATTGCTTACAGGTAACGTCTTCCACTGATACATTATTGGTCGTTTCTTATAAAACTGGTTTAATGTAATTGTTTCAAGGTGAAAATGAATGATTTTTTTTAGATATAAATATATTCAGAGAATAATTATTTTCAAAATATGATAGAATAAGTTGGCTTTTAGATTTGAAGACGAAGAAATGATCAACATAGATAATATAATAGATAATTCAATGAAGAGGAATATTAAAATGAATTAGTAATGAGTATGTTAATTGAAACACTTGAAGCAATGATTCAGATAGCTAATATAATTTATTAGTACTTTTCAAGGACATTGAAGTTTGCTTCAGAATAAATATAGGAAGATGGAGTAATTCCAATGTTTAGAATAAATGAAGATCTGGTAGAATATGCTGTGCAGCCAGGTTCGCTGGTTCGTAGAACACCCAGTAGAGGAAATTTGGAAGTGATAATTGATTCATACTAGTAATTTACTTTATTATTAGCAACACTTCAGCTGCTGTGTGCGGGATTCAGCGTGAAGCTGATTTAATTTAATTTTTAATATAATATATTAAATAAAAAATAAGACATCGCCGTTTACATAACAAAATAAATAAAGAATCTTTTGCTGAGTCTAAAAATAAAAAGAAATACTTTAAATCTTAACTTCCGGTCAAATTAATTCGAATCCCTCACTATCGCATACTTTATACCATTACAATGGCCTCAACTTCCCATTTCTCATTTTTTTATAATTATAATTTTAGAACACAATTATATAAAATAAAAATGAGAAGCAAGAGATTGAAAGAGAAGTTAAATAATAATTCCTCTCAAGTATATTTGTTAGATAACTCATAGTTTACGTATTATGTACATACGTAACATAGACGTTTCAAGCTTGTAATAGTTAAAATCAACGGTTTGAGCAAATTAGTTATGAAGTCAAACATTTGCTTTAGTACCGGCACCGGCGGAAACGACCGTTCTGTTACATAATGTTATTTAAAATCATGATACGCTGTGAAAATTACACTGAACTGGACATCATTCAGAGTGAAAACGGAAAAAGAAGGGGTTTTCAGTTCGTTTTTGAGGATAGGAATTAAGGCCGTCGTGGTGCAAGGACACAAGCGTGTGACTGTTAATGTGAAAGGTTGTGGGTTCGATTTCGAGGAAGAATGTTTAATATTTTCATTTTCTCGCTCTGGTAACGAGGCAAAGGGCGGCCACTTAAAAATGCTTCCAGAATTCAGTGGAAAATGTAGAATGTAAGTATATTAATGAGAACGAATGGACTAACACTATGTTCCCAGACTCCCTCTTTCCACCTTGCGATGTGCATGATACAAGGCGACGCTAAAAAAATCGACATATAAAATGTATAAAATAATGTTAAATATTAACGCTGTAATGTTTAGTAACTTTAAAAAAAATGTTTTACGCTGTATCCATCCATCATTTATAACCGCGTAAGCATGGTTACCATATTTATAGTAAATCAGCGTTCGAGTATGTTATGCGTAATTCCTGAATCAATAGAATAGTCAATCATTTGGAAGAAAAGATTTATGTCTTGGAAATGCTGTGTACTGACCGTAGTGAAATATATTGCTTTTATTTTTTCTTATCTTTTTTACCTTCAAACTGTATCCCGCAAATAGCAGGGTAAGTAAGACAAAATCTGGAAACCTAGTGTTAAGACACTACATTGTATTAAAACACTTACGTTCTCCACCGAATTCAACGCCACGATTTGCCTCGATCCAAGAGCGAAGATATGAAAATATAAATTTAAATAAATATTTTATTCCCTCGAGTGAGGGTCGAATCCATATCTATTTGTACGTCTATTTTTTGTAAAAAAAAACTAACTTTTATAGACTTAAAAAAATAATGCTATGTGGCGCATTGGCGCAAGGATGTGACTGAACACGACGGTTGTAGGTTCGATACTCACTCGAGGGAATGAAATATTATTTATTAATATTTTCATTTCTTCGCTCTGGTAACAAGGCAAATGCCCTGCGTTGAGTTTCGCCACTCAACACGCTCAGCATTTACCTTGCTGCGTACGGGATGTAGCTTGAAGCTGATTTTTTTAACAAAGCTTATCTATACTAAATCCCGTGTCCGATCTAAAAACATTTTTTTTGTAAAATGTCCATAAGAATTTACCCATACCAGTAAATCAATGGACATAAAAAGAGACGTTAGAGTAAAATAAATTCATATTTACAACCGCCTTTTAACTTATCGCCGAATGAATTTGCGGTTTATTTTGTGGCGTAAATGAAATTGCAAGGATTCCACGTGAAATATTAATATTTCAATATGAATATATTATATAGGGGAGAGGGGGGCACATTCGAACGATTTTTAAACTTTGTGTCATATCTAAAAATTCTACAGTTTTTAACTTCTTTACTATTTCACAATGCTTAGTCCAACTATTGTGCCACACAATCGTAGCATCATATGTAGAAAAATATATAAGGTAAAGGTGCAATATCAACTTCAGTAGCAGTAGTCAAATGTTCAAAGCTGCCCCCCTTGCGGGGTAGCTTTGAACAAATACGGGGCAGTTTTGAACTATCATCGAATTCAATGAAATTAAAAGGCTTATCAAACTTTTAAGTAACTTTATTAATAAACTTAACATTAGAAACGATGGAGATCAAATATCAGTACCATGTTAACTTAAAAAAATAATATACTTAGTTTAATATTGCAGCCGGTCGTTGCGCAGCGGCACGAGGTGTGACTGCAAAACCGACTGGTTGTGGATTCGATCCCCACTCGAGGAGATGAAATATTTACTTAAATTTATATTTCCATTTCTTCGCTCTGGTGTCGAGGTTAAGCGCGGCGTTGAGTTCTGCCACTCAACACGCAATGCCTCCACAATTCGGCAGAAAGTGGGGAACGGAGTGTCTTAACACTAGGTTCCCTCTGCCTACCTTGCTGTGTGCGGGATACAGCGTGAAGCAAATATTTTTTTTAATATTGCGATTGTACTAGTACTAGTGTTAAATAACTTTAATATTATTAATAGACTTTAAAAAACGTACAAACAAAAAGGTACCTTTGGCTTCCTAAAAGTAATGAACATTATGGGATCAATCATAGAATAAATGTAATATTATGAAAATAAAACAAAATATTTTTTAAATAAACAGCTTACTACCCTAATTTGAACTTAGAAAAATTAAATTTAAAAGAAAACATAGATGTAGTATGTGACGTAACCAACAACTGAAATTGGGAGAAGTAGTCCACGTAAGAAATAAAAATCAGCTTCACGTTTTATACCGCACACAGCACGGTATGCAGAGGAAACCTAGTGTTAAGACATTCCGTTCCCCACTTTCTGCCGAATTCCGGGGGCATTGCATGTTGAGTGGCAGAACTCAACTAAATAAATATAAATATATAATAAATTTAAGTAAATATTTCATCTCTTCGAGTGGAGATCGAACCCACAACCAGTCGGTTGTACAGTCACACTTCGTGCCGCTGCGCCGTGACTGGCCTCAAGTCTAGTCTACGTAAGACTTTTGAAAAACTAACGTAGCACTTGTCTTCTTTCTCAAGAAAGAAAAAAAAATACAAGCTACTTTTTTATTATTCACAGATGATGAGACATTCGCTAAAACGAAGTCTCCAATATTTTTTAAGTTGTAGTCTAATTCCATTTCGTAGTCTTCATACGCACAGATTTCAGTATCTTCATTCTCTTCACAGTAAATTGTCACTTTGTCTTCTGATACAAATGCATTTTTGAGTCAGTTTCTTGTGAAGAAAAGTTAATTATAGTTTTGTTTTTCTTTCGCGGTATTTTTTTACATATAATAATATTCAAAAGTGCCCCCCTTATTTTGTTCAAAGCTGCCTCAGTGGTAATTAAAAAATTACAAACGTTTGTTTTTCAAGTAAATGTTTAAAAATTGTAGTGATTTCTAGTTTATTGCATGATATATGAAACATTCTAACTAAAAGTGGAAAAAATAAAACCATATACCTTGAATTGGATCCCTGTGATCCTTACGCGTTTATTTAAAAATGTATAAAAATTTACTCAAAATCAAACACTCCTCGTAACTCAACCACGGGCTCTCATATATCAGCGGTGACAAGTGACACGTGTGCAGATTAGTGCTGCCACTACTCAAAAAAAATCTACCAAAATTTCTTTTTAAAATAGCTCTGTTAACACATATTTTCAAAGGTGCCCCTGTTCAAAGCTACCCCCCTCTCCCCTACTCGTATAAGTATGTAGGTTGAGGCCGGTCGTAGCACAGGGCGACAAGTGTGTGAATGTTGGCGCGACCGGTTGTGGGTTCTATTCCTTCTAAAGAAAATGAAATATTAATTTAAATTTATATTCTTATTTTGTCGCTCTGGTGCCGAGGCAAACGCAGCGTTGAGTTCTGGCACTCAACACGCAATGCCTTCAGAATTCGGTAGAAAATGGGAAACGGAGTGTCTTAACACTAGACTCTGGTCTTAATACAAGTTAATTTAATTAAAATTTTAATATAATTAAATGTAACGGTTTTATAACGACTCTACAACACTAAGCTTAATGTTATCAGCTAATTCCTTCCATACCCAAGTTCTGTTGTACACAAATTAGTTCTACACTCGTGAGCCCTTTCATATTGTTCATTTTATGTGGATCTATGAGTATATCTTGTAATAGATGGAATTTAAAGTAATAAAGCCTTATTACTTAGAGAAGGTCTATACGGTACAAATGTTTTAGTATAACGTTGTAAAACATAAAAAAAATAAACCAAGTTTATGAAACGAATTTGATGAAACTTACTGTTTTCTATGTTGAAATACATACTTATATAAAGTTTACATCTGGATCAATCAATAAAATATTAAATTTCCATTTGTATGAGCATTATGTGCAAAGAAATTTGAATATGTGTTTGGAAGCCTAAATAGATGTTGATGACACTCAAATATTCATCAATTCCAACAATATAGCAATATAGCACACAGGTCAATGTGATAACCCCTTTTTTGAAGGTGGTAAAAAAAATCCTGCTCGAATTTTTGTATTGTTTCTACATAGATTAGTAGAAAAAACACAACAAAGTCAATTGGAGTATACTTGATCACTTTCGTCTTATTTTTTTTACACTTAAGCTACAATTAGCTATTTCTGAATATATAATAAATTTTATTTAAAACAAGAGGCCAGTCGTGGCGCAGCGGCACGAGGTGTGACTGTAAAACCGACTGGTTGTGGGTTCGATCCCCACTCGAGCAGATGAAATATTTACTTAAATTTATATTTTCATTTCTTCGCTCTGGTGTCGAGGTTAAGCGTGGCGTTGAGTTCTGCCACTCAACACGCAATGCCTCCAGAATTCGGCAGAAAGTGGGGAACGGAGTGTCTCAACACTAGGTTCCCTCTGCCTACCCTGCTGTGTGCGGGATACAGCGTGAAGCTGATTTTATTTATTTAAAACAAAATATTCTTAATAATAGCCTTGCTTTTTTAAACTTATAAATAAAAAATAAAATAACTTAAAGAATAGAACCGATTTCAAATGTATAGTTTTATGCACAAATTTAAACAATTTTAAATAGAACCCAAAATCTATTTCCCAATTGATATTTGCCTCTCAAAACCGATTTCGAGAGATTATTAAAAATTAACTGTATTTTTTCAAATATGCAAGTTAAATTGCTAATCGTGTTAAAGAGATTAAACGACTGAACAAATTTACATCAGGAAATAACGTATCTTTTGTATTTAGTTATATTTTGATCGTAAAACCTTGTAATTATGTATACGAAATGTTAAAATGTTTTTTTTTAAATATAAAGATGCTTTTTTTTTATTTCCAATCCACGCATTCGTTCTGAACAATATGGAAGAATATTTTTAATTTTTTAATGTTCACCACTGGTTTCTTTGTCAAATGTATATTTTTTATGACCAAGCTTTGTGAGATGAAAATAAAGATTTATTTATTATTATTATTATTATTATTTTATCATAGAATTACTGGGAATCTGGTGTTATGGCGTATACTGTCTTATTACAGAAAAAAAAAAAACATTCATCCGAGTGTGAATCGAGCCCACGACCGTCGCTTTTATAATCAGACACCACATCAATTCGAGTAGATAAAATTAAAAGAAGAAATACAGTTTAAAATATCCTGCTCCTTTTCCATACTTCCGACACAGGCCTAATTTATAAGACTTTTTGTTCTCCATTTTATGCACTATGTTTGATAGATTATGTAATGTATTAATAGGCAGAACTCAATGCCGCGCTTTGTCTCTTTACCAGAGCGAGAAAATGAAAATAATTAGACATTGTTGGTGTCAGACACTGTTGTGTAAAAATCATTGTAAAAATGTAAGCATTTCAAGTAAAATATAGCCCAAGTGTATTTTGGACTTATATTCAATGGATTTGATCAGACACCTCCCAACCACAACACAAAATAACAAATTAATATTTGAAATATAAGGAAAAAATATAAAAATAAAAGCCAGCAAAAGTTAAAATTAAAAAAACGTATCTGCATTGTAAAATATCTGTTAATAAAAGTGAAACGAAACTCATTTTTCGTCCCTTCCAGCGACCGTCGTCACACTCCTGCCGTATTGGACACCATTAGTCTGTGTCAGGACAATGGCGTCAAGTTATATCGAAATCTATATATAGCTGAAGAGTGAATTTTTCACGCTGATATTTTGCACTGTATTTCTTATTTTATTTTTATCTAGTCGAATTGGGCCGTCGTGATGTAATGTTGCGTTTGATTGTAAAAGCGACCGGTTGTGGATTCGATCCCCAGTTGAGGAAATATTTATTTAAATTTATATTTTCATTTCGTCGTCGTCACTTTGGTGTCGAGGCAAACGTTCCGCCAGTCAGCACGCAATGCCTCCATAATTAAACGGAAAGTGGGAAATGGAGTGTCCTTACACTAGGTTCCCTCTGCCTACCCTGCTGTGTGCGGGATAGAGTGTAAAGCTGATTTAATTTTATTTTTATAAAAATATAACAGATTACGATAGGTACGGTGTTTCCTGATGTAAATTAATATTTAATTAATTAATTAATAAAGAAAATTCAGTCCATTAACAGAATTCAAATGGGGGAACGAAATTGAGTGAATTATATAAATATTGTTTTTTCAGTAAATTAATCGCTTTTCCGTGACTCGCAATTTGGATTATTCGAATAAATAATGTGTTAATTTTTAATAATCTCTCGAAATAAGTTTCGAGAGGCGTAAATAAATTTTCGTTACATTAAAATTTAAATTTTCGTTACATTAAAATGAATTCGGTAAGATATTGGAAAGGTGGTTTTGGGTTCGATTTCTGTTCATAAAAATAATTCTCCCGCTTATAGGACAGCGCATGACGTTGTGTTTCGCTATTCAACTAACGTAATGTTTTGATATTAGGTGAAAAGTGGAGAACTCGTTATTTTATATTTTGCATGGTATACATGCTGTGCAGCGATTATTTTTTAATAATTATAATAACGTTGGTATGTGTTGGGTTCCGTATCACAAAAGCAAAAAAATAGAACCCTTGTAGATTCACTTTGTTGTTTATATATTTGTCTGTATGCCTGTATGTCAGTCTGTTAAGATTATTTATCTCAAGATCGCGTGAAAGTAGAAGTTGAAACTAATATTTAATTGATAATTCAGATATATATAGTCCCTTGGAACACAAAAAAAAACAGTTTCTAAGAAAACGAACTCAATGGATATAAGCATTTATTAAATACTTGTTTCCCGTGGACCTACAATTATAAAATTTGACTCAAAGTCAAATAAAAGTTGTTGGTTCAGAAAAAAATATATGTAGAATAGACAAAATATTGCAAGCATGTATCAGTCGTTTCAGAGTTATAGGTCTACGAAAAGTATAGGTCATAAGCTATATCTTTCTACGAAAAGTACCGTTCTGAAATCGACACAACCCTTGGTGGGGGTTTGCGACTTACACTTGAGCAATTTTTTTATATTACTAGATTTTAACTTGTTACGACTATTTTGGATTACTGAAAAAAAGTAAAAAAAGTATTTAAATCTCGGCGGAAGTCAACGCCGCATTTTGTTTCCCCATAAAGAGAAAAATAATATTCATCATAGTATTACGTTACGTTTAAGTTTACGTTCATATGTATTTTATAGGTCGTATTTCATTTTGTATTTAGTAAGGATATGTGCTATATTGCGGATATGGTATTATGTTACAAATTTGAACACCTGTGTTTCTCAGTATATCACAACTTACAATGTTCCAATGCTTATGGCAATAAAGTAAATAAAGTTTCAAAATTGATTTTTAAGTGTGGTTAACACTCAGAAAAAATGATTATATGAAGTAAAATATTTCGAAACGTATAAAATGTTCATTTCGTGGCACAGTCTATCCAAATAGACACACATTTATATTTATGTTAATAAAACAAATAATTAGCTTCACTCTGTATCCCGCACACTGCAGGAACCTAGTGTTAACTCACTCTGTTCCCCACTTTCTGCCAAATTCTGGAGGCATTGCCTGTTGAGTGGTAGAACTCAACGCCGCGCTTTGCCTCAACACCAGAGTAAAGAAATGGAAATATACATTTAAGTAAATATTTCGTCTTCTCGAGTGGGGATCAAACCCACAACCAGTCGGTTTTACAGTCACACTTTGTGCCCCTGCGTCACGACTGGCCTCATATATGGCATATTTATGTAAATTTCCTTTTTCTGGTAGACACAGCGTGACGTTGAGTTCCGCCACTCAGAATCCAATGTCTTGAGACTTGGTTGGGAATTAGTATAGATTAAGTTGGGAGGTCTTATTTAGTTACGTTGAAATTCTGGCAAATAATTGCTGTTATAATTTTTAAATGACCAACTCTGACAGACTTTTATTATTACACATAAAATAATATAACCGTTGATATTTATGATATTGAAATTTGATTGAAATTTAAAACTTCTACTGCGTTTAAAATATAATAATTAGTATCCCATACTTCCTACTAAATTCATAAAAAAACCTAATAGACATTTCAATTTAACTCATATTAACCTAATTTTATCAAAAACAATGACAAAATCTCAAAACTTTGAACAAGTACTCATATCCACGCAGTTATAATGGTAGGTCCAAATACATCATACAATAGACCTACCGTCAAACAATGGTCGGACACTCACTCGCCACTCCACTATCAATAGAATACCTACCGCTGAGTGAAATATTTATACCAACACGAACGTAGAGTATTAGAGACAAAATTTTATTTGCTTTGACAAATTCTAAATAAATATTTTTGTGCCATTTATAGTTTATTTTTATGTATGTTATTTATGTATGTATGGGTACCGATTGGTTTCTTAGTTTTAAATGATGTGTTTGGAAACTTATATCCGCACTATATATTGATTTTTTTTAGTTATACTATATTTTACAGTCGAATTGATAACCTCATTTAGAATGTTTTCTTTTTATGTTTGTTAACTAAAAATTTTAGGTTGAGTGAACTGATTTATTTGTAAGCTGGTGCGTTCCGTATAGTGCCATTTTAATTTGGTTCATTTTTATCAATGATACCCATGAAAAAATCTCGTAAGTCTGATATCTGCATTAACTCAATATCTCATCAACTGATTTCGATGATTCTTTTTTTTATTGGAAAGGATACACTTCAAGATTTAATTTGCTGAAAATTTGGTTAGGTTCTGATTATGGGATTCGGTTGAAATTAAAGAAGTCGGTTTTTTTGTTACAAAATTATTAGATTTTTTATGGAAAAGGACAAGGCAAACGAGCGCGCGTGCCACCTGATGGTAATTGGTTACCGCCGCCCAAGAACCCTTGCAACACCAGAGGAGCTACAGGTGCGTTGTCGACCTCTAAGGTGGGATGGGCGATGGGGCTCGGCATTACCTGCGAAACGCACTACTTCACGCCGGTTTTAAATGCCGGGGGTGGTCGAGTCTGCCCATGCGTGTTGCCATTGCTGGCGACGTGACTCTAATACACGTACTTTAGTCGCCTCTTACGACACCACCAGTATCAGGATGATCCTATTCTAGGCCGGAATCACACGTCAGAACTTCGATCGAACTAAATAGTTAAAGATTATTTAAAAAATACAGAAAAAAATATAACTGAAATTATTCATACTTATACAGGTATTGTAAGTAAATATATAATATTTTTTACGGGTAATTACATATTTTACTTTTTTTATTATTTTAAATTACTGAAAATTTGTTTAGCTTCACGTTGTATCTCGCACATATCACGGCACGGAAACTGGGAATTTAGTATCTCAACACTTCCGTTCCCATTTTTCCGCAATTATGGAGGCGTTGCGTGTAGTGTACCGGAACTCAACGATACGCTTTGCTTCATTACCGGAGAAAACGAAAATCTTAAACCTTTCATTTTCTCGAGTAGGAATCGAACCCACAACTTGTGACGTTTACAACTGAACTTGGTTAACATTATTTAATTATTTCCAAAAAGTAATGGAGTAACAGATGAAAACAAAACTTTGAGCTATTATTACAAGTAGGTAACCCATTGAAAGCGAAACAGTTCTCACAGTATATTATTCTGCATACGAATACTTTACTTTGTGCTATAATTTTATTAAGAAAACTTCGTCTGCCTGCTATTGTTCGAAAACAAAAACAGCCTCTGCCACTTAGCGACTTAGTATCCTTCCTGCCCGTGAATACATACGAATATATACATTTTGCTTTGGAATTATTTCGAATTATGAAACTCAACACAAATTTAGGTGCGCCATGTTATTGTTATGCTAATTTCGTTTTCGTTACTAACTTGGGAAGTACAAAAATGTTTGTAATATAAGAACAGACCGTCCGACAACAGAGGCACAAGCGTGCGACTGTAAACGCGACGGTTGTGGGTTCGATTGTCATTCGGAGAATGAAATATTTAATATTTTTCTTTTCTCGTTCTGGTAACAAGGCATAGCGCGCCGTTAAGTTCCGCTACTCAGCACGCAATGTCTCAAGAATTCGGCGAAAAGTGGAAAACGGAAGTATTTTAGCACAAGATTCCTGCTATGTGAAGCTAAGTAAAAATAAAAAAAATAGCGGAGTTTTACATTTATATTCATCTCAAGCGTGTAACTGTTTCGATTCCCACTCAGGGGAATAAATTATTAACACGCTAAATGCGGGATACAGTGTGAAACTGATAAAAAACATATTTTTTAATCTTTTTTATCTATACGCTTACAGTGACGGTGTTAAATGTAAAGTAAAATACTAAGAGTACGCTCTTTTACTTCCTTTATTATACTGATTAATAAATTTTATTTCATTTCTGTTCACTTCCATTCAGTTTTTTTCATTTTGGTGTTACCAATACGTCTGTATAGCAAAATCACTTTACCAATATACAATTGCATGAAATTATTAGTCTCTATTTTTCAATTATAAACGAGTGAAAAAGAAGGAAAAAAATATATTTATTTACTGTGTATTTTAATTATTATACATGAATGAACTCTTTTGCGTTCGTTCAACGAAGCTTTCATCGTTTTCTTAGATTAAATTTATATTATATTTTTCAAATATTATTATATTGTCCTATGTAAATTATTGTTATTCGATTTGAGCATTGAGCACCAATATTGCTAGCAGAAAGCTAACCCAAAAACTATTGCTTTTATTACAGGCCCAAATCGTAGAAAATGCTTAAATTCAGTGAACTTCAGGTACTTTCCCTATAAACTTCTCTTCACTTTTCCGTATTTCTTTCTAACTGTAGAGCAATCAACGACTAATTGATTGCCTATTTTCCGACCGTCCAATTACTAAGCTGGGTTTTAGGACTTAATCAAACGCCTTTGGAGTAAATTTTATTATTAGAATGCTTAGTTAAATCGTAAGCCAGTTTTACGCTGTAAATTGAAAATAAATAGATAGATAGATAGAAAAACTTTATTGCACACAAAGCTGTTACAGATAAAAATAGAGAACAATCTTAAAATAATTCCAGAGCGTGCAAAGGCGGTCTTATTGCTGATAGCAATCTCTTACAGACAACCTTTGAAGAAAGTAATTAGTCTTAAGAGAAACGGGCTAGTGCAATTTTAAAATATAAAAACAAAAACCAAAAAAAATTAAATGACTAAAAATTAAATAATTACCTTATAAATAAATAATACATACATACAAATATACGCAACATATGTATACATACACATATAAACATATAAATAAATGTTCATACATACATACAACTATATAAATACACAATCATACATACTATATTGCTAATAAATAAATAAATAAATAATTATTGTAAAGCAAGAAAATAGTTAGTTAGACGACTTTTGAATATATTTAAGGATTTGGAGTGACGAATGTCTGATGGAATCATGTTCCACAGTTTTACCGCTTTCACAGAAAAGGATTCACCATAAAAGCGCGTATGAGCAGTTGGCAAC
>JAATLQ010032477.1:0-14324 GCA_013421005.1 Heliconius erato x Heliconius himera
CAGTCACACTTCGTGCCGCTGCGCCTCGACTGGCCTCAATTTTTACTACATATAGGCATATATACTGTTTTAAGCCTGTTATTTATGGAGTCAGTGCCAACATGGTCTTTTTTAATTCTTTTTTTTCTGCTTTTGTTCGGTGTATTTAGTAGTTATATTTTTCTCTTGGCTGGCATTGACTTCATGGTTATTCTAAATAGAAACTATAACCCTGCCATGCATCTTGTTACGTGAGCCGAAGCTATTAATAATGTGTATGTTTTGCCTATTGTTCATTTTCAAAGCAACTTTTTGTGACTGGATAAGATTTATTTAAGATATACACAAAGGTATACAAATATCACACTGATTGTGAGTTTTGTGGTTTGTGTTTAATATTTGTGTTTAAAATATATTTGGCTTCACGATTTAATTGTAGGTAGATACTTAGGACTTCGTCACAATCCGTTATTCAAGACAATGTCTCTTGACATTGAGAAAAAAAAACCAGCTAAGTGCGCTCACCGGCTTCCGTACCAATTTCGGGATCAGTTATAAAAGGACAAGTTATAAAAGTTGTCAAAGCTATGTTTTTTGGCATATTCACGCATTTTATAGAAAACTAGAGGGCGCGCGCGGCTTCGCCCGCTTATTAGGAGTGAATTCTAAAAAAACCACGAAACACGTGTTTAATAAAATATTTTTAACAGTCTGAATTTAATTTTTTATAAAAATCGGTGGCAATTTAAAGATTTTTCCATATAATTTTTCAACCCCTTATTTGAATTCTTAGAGGGTGAATTCTTAAAAACCATGAAACACGTGTTCAATGAAATATTTTTAAGAGTCTGAATTTCAAATTTTATAAAAATCGGTACAGATTATTATTTTTTTCCATACAAACTTTCAACCCCTATTTCATCCCTTTAGGGTTAAAATTTTTCAAATTCCCTTCTTAGTGGATGTCCAGAATATGAAATTAAACATCTGCCCAAATTTCACGTTTCTACCATCAGCGGTTACGGCTCTGCGTGCGTCTTACCTCAGTCAGTCAGCACAAGTCCTTTTATATATATAGATAGATTAACTACAAATATAAGTTTGTAATATTTTTTTTATTAAATATCTATTAATGTTTTTATTTTTTGCTTCTAGTTTTTTTATTTGTATTGTCATTTTATTGTAAGTTCTCATTTCGCGAAAATTTTATAACTCTAGTTCTACAGAAAGTACCCTATAGGTTTTGTTTGTGTTAGACGGCGAATTTTATAAGTGCTCGTATCTTTTGATTGTGTTAACTTAGAAGCTTGATTCTTTCTGTGGAGGACCATATCCTGAGCTGGATATTTATAATAATTTCAGCTTGACACCTCCATGTGACCTTGTGATATATAGTCTTGAGAGACGAACAACAAAGTGAACCTATAAGGGTTACGTTTTTTTTTATTTTGAGATACGGAACCCTAAAACGATGCAACGGTTTAAATTCACCGCAATGGAGATCAATATGTGATTGACCACATACATTACAAGGTTTAATGCACCGGAATTCTCGGTCTCATTTCTCACATCGAATAAACGGCAATTGCCAACATGTATGCGCTGCGATGCTGCGTTATAAGTGTACCACAGTTTTTTGTTCTTTTAAAGTTTTGCTTATCAATGCAATACTCGATATATCGATATCATCATATTATACTTATATTATAAATTATATATTAAGTGAAACTTAAACAATATTATTTTCTCTTGCTAAATGATAATTCTAAGTAATTATCTTTTTTAAGTTGTAACAAATGTATAAGAGTTTCAGTTTCCAAAGAGTGTATAGCGAAACTTTAATTATTATTAATTTAATTTGGCAAATAAAAAAGTAAAAAACTGAAGTATAATAAATAAAGCCTTATATTAAAATGTCTCACTTTCGCACAGAGAGGGGAAAGAATCTCTTATCAGGTATATATTATAGTCAGGGATTGGAAAGAGAAACTGGATCCAAAGCACTAACGATCCACGAGGCACGCGGTCTGACCAGCGGGACTAGTAGTAAAATCGACTCAGTTATATTTAATAGTCGTAGATAGCGTATCCCACGCCAACAGCTGCACCTACTACAGCGACGAGAGACGAGAAGTACCCTATTATTAGTCAACCGAAAGCACCCTATTAAGTTTGATTTCCTTTATAGTGTTGAAAATTGAAATGCACGTTTTTTGCTATTTATAACTATTATTTTTTAGGATTTAATCACAAATGTATAGTATTAAGGTTTTTTTTCAATACCAATACTACCTGTACATGCTAGTTGCCAAATTTCATAAATCTAGGTTAGCCAGAAGTACCTTATTAATTTTTATTTCCTTTATAGTATCGAAATACGAGTGTTTTGCAATTTAAGGCCATTATTTTTAAAGATTTAACCACAAATGTATAGTTATCAATTTTTTCCCTGAACTAGTACTATCTGTAGATGCTAGCTGCCTAATTTCATAATTCTTGATCAACCGGAAATACCCTATGAATTGTCATTCCCTTCATAGTCTCGAAATACGCGTAAATATAGAAATATGTTTTTTATTAGGAAATCATGGCACCCATCTAAGTATATGGATTGAATTTCAACTCGTTATTTCCAAGCGTTCCTGAGATAAAGGGTCTTGACAGACAGACAAAAAGACGGACAACAGACTAATCTTTTTCCCTTAAAAATTATGGAACCCTAAAAATTAACAAATCATTGCAAAGGGGGACTATAACACTAATAAATGCCCCCTGCGTTATGTTTTTCTGACACATCTTCCAAGTACAGACACCGATCTGTTACGATTCCATTGTAAGTATAGACTTTCTCTGTACCCCTAGCGTATATGAACTTTGTGGTTACTAGTACGCAGAAGTAAAACCACACACATGACATGTAACGATATTTAATACTCTGCGTTATTTTGTATAGTTACGATAGTATTAGATTCAGATTTTAATATTACTTCGGTGTGCGGAGGCGGTCCATTGTAGAACACTACAGCTATCTTGCTAGAAAATCTTGCTTTTGGAGACCATGAATGTGAATATATTTTTTCGGGAACCGAGAAATTTTCTAGTATTGGTACAACTATTATCGAACCATATTTTATTTCGAAATATAATGTGTTGTTGCTCTTATTTGCCAAAATCGATATAAAATATATTTATTCAACGTTTGGTTGAATATATAAGGCAAACAATTATTACAGGTGTAAAAAAGCCCAAATATTACGGAATTCTTTGTGACAGCACCCCTGACGAAAGAAAAACAGACTAAATGAGCCAAATTATTAGATATGTTCATACTGTGAAGTTCTCAGTATTTTCGTACTTCCACAACGTCTCACTGAGAACCTTTCTTTGATTTTAGAGAATAAATCAATTATCTATAAATATTGAAAGTTATTATTATTAATAAATTATTATCATTAAATGTTCACCATTTCTTGACAATTATTTAATAATTGAATTGAATACATAAAACTAAAAAGAAAATAAACAAGCCCAATAGTTTATTAGAATTAACAGTCGGGACCTCTTTAAATTATGCGGGGTTCCTGGTAAAGAATTACTTGTAGGTCCCGACGGTTAATAATAATAAACTATTCGGCTTGTTTATTTTCTTTTTAGTTTTATGCAATCGGGGTTTTTGTTTTTAGAAATATTTTTTTTATTAATGGTTTAATATTAATGTTTTAAGTTAACACACTGTAACAGTAATAAATGTTAAGTACAATATTTTTTTTCTTTGTAGCAATATTCATAAAAGATGGTTAATTTAGTATTCAATTGTTTTTTTCTTGATGATCTTGTTTTCATAATGTGTGACAACTTTATGTTTGACCAGTTTATAGCAAAGAAAATATCTATCGTTAGTAAAAACCGTTCCTACGTAGTATTTTCCTTCAACTTTAAAGCCATTGTATGTCAAGTTGCGGAAGACATCGCTGGACTTCGAGCTACTAGAATGGAGTTTGGAATTAAAATTAAACCCACAATGAAACTCGGCACCACTGTGCCACAACGGCTTCAATGTATGTAAAATGTAATTATGATTATGTGTATGTTCTTGCCTGTACATGTTTCTCAATCAAAGATATTGAATCAATTAAGTTAAAACGTAGTAGAATTAATGATTTCCGTAAGTGGTGGTGACGCGGCGAGTGCAAATTGTTCAAGACTGTAACCGACGTGATTTCTAAACGGCTTCGCCTCTCTTTACAGAACTTATCTACACACTATTAGTTATTTTGATACAAAAAATGAAAAAAAATAAAATCTGCAATGTGTCGAAATTCCATTTCATAAAATAAAAACCATTCTTTTCTATGAAAAATAAAATAATTTTATTGGACCGAGAACCAAAAGCAGCGGACTAACTCCGTCAAAGGTCCGGGCCGGCGTAGTTAAATGAGGACCTCAGTGTAAAAATATTTTTACATTTTACATGTTTTTTTTTATGTACAAAATAATGTGTATGTAATAAGTTAGTTAGTAGTTTACATTTTGTAATTAACGTTTGAATTAGACTTGTATGAAATATTTGTAGTAGTATTTAGCAATTAATTGTTATGTATTAGAATATTTTCTACAAGTATGTAAGAATGTAATAAAAAAATATTTATGAAAACAAAAAACCCTACTGCATAAAACTAAAAAGAAAATAAACAAGCCGAATAGTTTATTAAGATTAACAGTCGGGACCTCTTTCAATTATGCAGGGTTCCTGGTAAAGATTTTATTGATTGAAGAAGTACTTATAGGTGTTAATTCTAATAAACTATTGGGCTTGTTTTTTTTCTTTTTAGTTTTATGCAGTCGGGGTTTTGGTTTTTATAAATATTTTTTTATTTTTCACTTTTTTGTTAGGATTCATTATGGTTATGATAATCGTGACCTTTTTGAAATACTCGTATTGAAATTTTGAATCTGATACCTATATTGTGGTATTTGAAACGATTTTTTTTAACTAAATCCAATGTCGTCCTAATTGTTTTTTTTAACGTCACCTATCTAAGAACACTTAGGCTGCTAATATTCGTATTAGTATCGTATTCTAACGATACCTCAATTATGTAAATCCATTCAGCGGTTCTAGAGACATAAAGTAATAAAAAATATTACATACATATAAGATACGCGAGAAAAATATAACCCTTCCTTAGCAGTCGGGAAAAATAGACGTGTATTTGGTAAATAAATCAATTATCTATAAATATTGAAAGTTATTATTATTAATAAATTATTATCATTAAATATTGGTCAATATCTTCTTCTTCTTCTTTTTCTTGACAATTATTTAATAATTGAATCACTTTTGAATTTGGAATCTGTAAATTTCATACGATTGTTCATTATGTTTTCTTTTCTTTTTTCTTTTTTGATATTGTAAGATATAAAATGGGGGAATAATGAAATGGAGTGGAGTGATAAAGAGAACCGAATCGCTGTAATTGTATTACATAAAGTAGGTATGGAACCAAATACAATTTTTAAAATTTTCCATACGCTTGGTATTAGTCAAATGATTGTGTACGTTGCTATTGAAAGGTACAAAGAAACCTCCTCTGTTTGTGACAGAAAAAGATGAGCAGTTCAAGTAGTGTTTATTAATCCCAAGAAATTCTGTGCGAAAACAAAAAAATATCTCGAGGGACGATGATAGCACCTAGAACCATGTCGCATATTTTAATAGACC
Source organism: Heliconius erato x Heliconius himera (assembly GCA_013421005.1). Classification (NCBI taxonomy): domain Eukaryota; kingdom Metazoa; phylum Arthropoda; class Insecta; order Lepidoptera; family Nymphalidae; genus Heliconius; species Heliconius erato x Heliconius himera. Next base: position 5,702 of record JAATLQ010032477.1, read on the forward strand.
GAGGACTAAGATATATATATAAATAAGAGACAATAAAATACATGTTTGTATCTTTTTAATTAAGTATATCATGATTTCTATTTATCAGCTGGCAAACGTATAAAAATAAATGATTAACAATTATTAATTATTATAATTAATTAACAATTATAAATTAAGTATTTAAGCTTAAAATCATCTCAGGTGGTTTTTAATTTAATTTGAGTAATTAATATTATTTTGAATTAATTATGATAGTAATTTATTTAATAATAAATAGTTTGTTATACAGGCTGGAAGTGTCAGCACCACTCTATAAAAGCCTAATACAATTATTTATTTATTTTTTCCCAAAAATTAAAAAATGTTTTTTTTAAACAAAATAAATAATAAAAATATTATTGTAATATAAAACTGTGTGCGGGATAAAATTGTGTCGGAAAATCTATGGCAATTTAAAAATATTAATGGAATTTATTACAAATAAAATATTTTAAGATTTTGTCGTAATGCAAAATTGTAAAAAAAATATATTTGTATGACTAAATATTTTTTAATATAATTATAAATAGATACATGAACTTACCATCTAAATCCATTTTAAGGCAGAGTCGTGTATTATCTCCGATTTAAAAAAATAAAACAGCAAAAATTTACCACCACTTTTGACAATGCACTGTCGAATATATTAACATATATATATTAATGGGATTGTCCAGCGATAAAAAAAATGCTATGTTATGATTGGATGGACCACGTTCTATACTATATATTATCACATTTGCTGAAAACAAGATAAAAAATTACACAAGAAATACGTACAACGGCTTCAACAGTCTACGCTGTTATGAATTCATTTGCAGACCGATTCGTTTACGAACCTCATTTTCAACCAGTTCGTTTGTTGTTCCCTATGTGTGCTGAAATATGTAAATAAAAGATGTTTATTATATACCAACAATAATATATTTATATATTTAAAAATAAGAAACGTCCAACTTCTCTAACCGTAGGTACACGGAAGTATATTTGTAATTTAGAACTTGTCTGTTTTAGCAAAAAAAAAAGGTATTCCTAAATAAGTATAACGATATTTATATATTTATTGAAGTTTAAAAATTGTTATTTATTTTTTCACGTAGTATGTCAAAAAAATGTAGTGACAATTAATTGTTTTGGCTCATATTGGGTCTAGGCTTTAACGAACAGAAAAAAATCATTGTTCTCATTTTCTAAGTGTAGGTTCTTTAATACTGAATCCACCGAGGTGTTAATATATGCACCGCCTAAGCGTTAGCCAGCTTTCTATATTGATAGAGTGGTATTTAAGAGCTATATGGCCGAAAGAGTGGAAAAGTGCAATCAACCTTTGTAATAGCGGTTAGGCCGCTGCCTGCTCACTAGCAGGTTCTCGAGGAATCACAAAGATGTCATGGTGAAAGCAATGCACATTTTTCAACACCCTTAGTTTACCACGCTGATTTTGTGTGTGTGCGTCGCTTTGAGATAATTGGCGGCCCATCTTACGAGAGACGAATCACAGTTCGTCAACTATTCAGTTGGAGACACCTTGAATTGGCTACTTTTCAATGCATGCTCTATTTTATAGTCCTATTTTAGTTTTCCATATTTTTTAAAGCTCATTATCACGGTGGTCATCTTTGGACAAGGCCATCGTGGCGTAGAGGCACAAGGGTGTGACCGTAACGCAATTATTGTAGGTTCGATTCCCACTCGAGGGAATGAATTATTATTTATTAATATTTTCATTTCATCGCACTCGTACTTTGGCAAAAGCCCGGCGTTGAAATCCGCCTTTCAAAAGTGGAAAACAGAGTGTTACTTAACACTAGGTCCTCCTTAGTGTTAAGAAACTCCATTTTGCGCATACAGCGGGATGAGTCTCATTTTTTATTATTTATTATCTTTGGATAATTACTAGTGGTTACTCAGAGTTACTCAGTAAATGGAAACATTATAATCATAAAAAACCCATAAAACAATGATGTTTTATGGCTACCTAAGTACCTACTGCCTTACACCTAATATGCCGATTTGACGTCCAATACAGGCTTAAATGCTATTCAAATGGCGTCCCCCTGCTTCTGGCGTCCTACATACGGACGCGAGATCGGTTAACATCGCCAAACCACCGATCTTTATCTAATGTATTATAAGAGTTAAATAATGAAACATAAACTCTGGCTTCATTTTGACGACGAAGACTTGTATATCCATTAGTTCTTAATGATTCCGTTTGAGTTGAGCAGCACTGTTGTTACGCGGAGTATACGCTTTACAAAAATGTATATTATAATATATGTAATCTTGCCGTGTGATCCTGGCGTAGAATAGGATCATCCTGGTACTGATGGTGTCGTAAGAGGCGAATAAATTATGTGTGGTAGAGTCACGTCGCCAGCAATGGCAACACGCATGGGCAGACTCGACCGGATCATTACCACCCCCGGGATTTAAAACCGACGTTAAGTAGTGGCTTTATGCCACTGCGTTTCGCATCAGGTAATGCCGGGCTCCGGCGCCCAACCCACCTTAAAGGCCGGCAACGCGCCTGTAGCTCCTCTGGTGTTGCACGGGGTCGTGGGCGGCAGTAATTACTTTCAATCAGGTGACCCGAACGCTCGTTTGCCTTGTCTTTTCCATAAAAAAAAAAATAATGTGTAACTGAGACCGTTGCTTGAGATTGTTTCTTTTTTAGAATTCGGCTTCTCTACTTCCTTGTGAAATGTCACAGTGACCTTTACCTTATGTGCAGATTAGTTAGTACGGATTTGAATACATCTAACGTTGATTTTACTTTAAACTTATTATACAGTCGTTCGACGTAATATTGGCTGTCCGCCGATATCAGAGAGTTTCAGAGAAGGGCATTAAACAATTAATAAATTCTATAATTAACTTGTTAATTGATAAAAAAAAACATTTAAATTAATTGCATTTTAACTTATAACAATTATAAGTAATATTATTACCTTGTTTATGTTTATTAAATTATTTAGATTTGTATGTATTAATTGCTTCTACAAAAAAATACATTTTACACCGCAAGCTTATCGCTAGTTAATACATAAAAAAAATATTTTGAATGTTACACAAATTAAAAAATAATTTATATTGTAAAACAATTTAAACTAATAAATTGAAAATTTTTAATTAAACTGTTGAGTAATTAAAACTAATTAATTTTATGTAATAACTATACGCCTGCGGCTTTGCCTACAAATAGGTAGATATCACATTGCTTAAATCTGTAGGGATCAGTAATTCTAATGAAACTTATATTTAAGAATGATACATGATAGTAGAATAGATTACACTAGGGTTGCCTAATAGAATCCTGCCGCAATCACCTTTAATTAATGTTTTTCGTAACTCGCTTTTGGAGAAAATTTTTATGTGAATCGCACATCATTTGAAAGAAAATCGCATAAGGAATTGGAAAAACAATGATTGCCAGCTGCAGTCTGCAGCAAGCCCAGGGTTGCCTGGTTTAAACAGGTCATTTAATGTTAATATTTGCACTCATGTGTTTTTTTAATAAATTATATATCAAATTAAAGCTTATTTTTTTCTCATCACTAAAACACATGGTTGTCTTGAAAATAACTGCCGCAAGCGAAGGTTGCCATCATTTGAAATATTTTATTTCGATTCCGTTTGACTGAGAATAGATGATAAAATACGCGGTTTGCCTTATATTTTAAAGTAAAATATTGTATAATAGAAGGTCAATCTTAAAATTAATGTTTATTCTAGCTGTTCACCTGTTAAATTATGATTTTAATCATATTAAGTACACACAAAAAACTATTTAAACATGAAATCATCCTTATTTTTCAAGTGAAATAATGAAACCATGATATTAAGTCTTTGCTAAATCTGTTTTCTAGATATTAATACTCATTTAAATTATCATTTTAAAACGACTTAATTATCTAATTAAGCAAATGTTTACATTCTATTATAAGGTTAAAGTTATTAATTACATCATGTTTCCTTAAGATAATGAAGAGTAATAATTATTGCATATATTTTTTTTATTAAATAAGAAAATATGGAAAATTACATTTCAATAAACTCTCTCTCTCTCTCTTCGTCCTCTGCTCGTTTGCTTTGATAACGGTTGCCGCAATCTTTTTTTTCTAAAGCAACTTTTAAGAATTTGCATAGGAAAGAAATATATATGATTATAATTAACGAATAATAATAAATAAATATTATCATTAATGCAAAAACACGTGGTTCTTTTATTGGTATTTTACTATAATAAATCAACTTTTTGTATAATTTTATTGATATTTTGTAAGATAAGTAATAAATTTTTATATTTTGATTCAGAATATCATACAAAAACGAATAGCGTCGGCTCAAAAAGTTTGCTCGCAGTGGCGTAGCGAGGTTAACTTACGCCCGGAGCAAAATATTTTTTAGCGCCTCCTAATTCATTCATTTCCTCCTCCTCCTCCTCGTTCATTTGCAAATATATTTTACAAATGAACTTATAAGGTTTTCTCCTGGGGGGCGCTAAAAAAATATTTTGCCCCGGGCGCAAGTTAAGCTCGCTACGCCACTGCGAGGAAACTTTTTGAGCCGACGCTGTCCGTTTTTGTATGATACTCTGAATCTAAATATAAGAATTTATTACTTATTTTACAAAATATCAATATAATTATAGAAAAAGTTGATTTATTATAGTAAAATAACTATAAAAGAAATTCAAATTTGAATAATTAAGTTACGTAATTGGTGACGCCGGTCTTACGGACCAGGTTGCTGCCAAAACTGAAACTTGCGGTCGTGATGCTGTTATGGAGAATAGTCATTGCAGTGGACGTAAAATAAGGCAGGTACTCGAAATCACATCAAGCATCGTCGGATCAAAAAGTTACATGATTTTTTCGAACGAACCTCTCGAAGGTTCAAATTCTTACAGACGTACACGTCTCCAATGGCAGGTTAAATAGAGTACACCCGAAGGTTCTAGCTATCTAGGGTTAAGTGTTAACAGGTGTTAGGTTCTCTCTGCCTACCCTACCGTGTGCAGTACATACTTGCATTATAGTTAACTAGATGTTACTTGCAAGACTCGAAATATTACTGCCACATTACTTTTTTAGTTTCTCAACCTTTACTTAATAACTGATTTGAAGAGAATCTCTTCTATATTTATAGAAGAAATAAAACAAATTATACACTGTCATGATTTTTTGATCAAGTACCAAGCTTAGCACAACAATTTAAAATTAAAGTTTTAGAAAAAGAAAGAAATATCACAAGTGTGGATTATGTTCCAATTACGTATTTCCAAATACCGTATTAATCACAATAATAGATAATGATGATTTTTTTATATGCATATTTTAAATTGATTAACAAAGTAAACTTAAGCTCATTAGTTCTAGTGCAATAAATGGCATATAATAATATGAAATGAAATGAAATGAAATGAAAATTTATTGTCACAAAATATATAAGTACAGAAACCAGATACAAAAACTTAAGTCTATTTGTCGTAGCAATCAGTAATGTTATTTTACTCTGGTTTTATTGAAACTCTGGTACCCATTGTAAGATTTAACTTGTGTTATGGGTAAACCATCTACATATATATAATAATATTAAACGCATATACTAAAAAAATTATGTATTCCGTGTAACATAGTCAGTTACTGTTTTGTTGAACATTTTATTTTTGAGCTGTCTGGTGTTAAATTTGACTATCTGTCACTGGTACCACTTATTTTGACATAAAGTAGCAAATGAATAGTCAACAATGGAGGCAAATTTGATTTAGTTTATTGTTTTGTCATAATAAGTAACCACACGTATATATTACTTATATTTCTAACAATGTAACACTATACCATATACTATCTCATGTAATAGTTGCAGATTTAAAACTCAAGCAATGAAATGTCATATACCGGGACCGAACGTTAAAGGTTACTTTTTACTTATTATTTTGTCTACAATAGACTATCATAAATAAATAGCATCTTGTAAGTTGGACATTTTATTAAAAGTTGATTATTTTCAGTTCTCGGTAGGACAGTTCACGCTTTAGCAAGATTCGGAGATGAACTGTATTTGGAGTCGTTGGCAGACTGTATTCTTTTAAGAACTTTAAATTCAGCTGAAAGCGCATATGCCATGGTAAAATTCAATAAGAGTTTCTTTTCATATTTCAATTATAACTTTTATGCTTCTGAAGACAATGAAGGACTAAAATGTAAAATATCAATGAAATCTGCCTTAAATGCATTCAAATCTCCTACACATATGGATAAACAAGTTGAAAACCTTGAAATAAAACTTGATCCTGAGTCTTGTAAATTAATATTTCAATTAAAATGCAAGCAAGGTATTGTTAAAACACATTTTGTTTGTATATTAGACTGCAAAGCTATGCAAGCAGTGTACACCAAGGACTTAGTACCTAACAGGTAAACAGAGAGGCCTTTATATGATATAATGTTATATTGTATTACTGTATTTAATTTTATAAAAAAATGCATTTCTTTCTCATCAGGATAACATCATCTCAACGAGTATTGTCCGAAGCTCTTGGAAATTTTCAAAATTCAGATGACCAAATAACATTAGAAGTTTCATCTCAATCTCTTTTAATGCGGAACTATGTGGATGCCGCTATGGATTTATCAAAAATTATAAGAACACAGATATGTATGAAACCATCAGAGTTTGCAAGCTACACTATAGGCAGTGATACAACAATAACTTTCACACTTAAAGAATTTAGAGCACTACTTGCTTTGGCTGAAGCCTTGAGTTTACCTATTCAATTACATTTTGAGGTAACTGGAAGACCAGCTGTTTTTATTATACACAATGGTACCACATTTGAAGCACATTTTGTATTAGCGACTTCCAAGCCAGAGGTTGCGACACAAGTAACTACACAAAATAGTTCAAGAGTAGAAAAAAGAAAGGAAGCCAATTTAGCACCCAAATCTGCTTCTAAAAAACCTCACCTAGATGTCGATGTAGAAAAATTTTTAGATGAAGATTCACATTTATTCAATTACATTGATATACCAGAAGAAAATTTCCACACAGCCAAAGATTTAAATAAAACAAATGGCAATGAAATATACATTGAAGGTGAAAAAATGGACTGTGATAATATACCCGCCTCGCCAACGTCAAGAATTAAAATAAAATCAGTTTTCAAAAGATGTTTTGAAAGTACTTTTGATCCAAGAAGTATACAATGTACTGTATTGGCTGAAAACTCTGACAGTGATTGAGTCAAAAAATTGTTATAACTGTTAGTAAAATTTATTTATTACTATAGTAAAGAGGAAAAAGTTATTTGAAAAAAAGCTTATTCAGCAATATTTTATTGTTGAACTACAATTTTTTTTCTATGGCTTCTCACTGTACGCCATATATGGAAGGATAGGCAGAGAGAAGCTAATTTTAAAATGCACCCTTCCCCGCTTTCTGCTTGCTTTTCAAGACATTGCATATGGAGTGCCAAAACTCAACACCACTCTTAGTCTTGTTACCAAAGGAAACAAATGAAAATAACTCATTTTCCTAGATAGATATTGAACCCACAATCCATCACATTTTCAGTCAATGTGCCACTGCACCACCTCTGCCTCCACCGACTGTGTAAATTATTGTCAATAGATGACCTAAGCATACTGTAGCCATTATCTTAGGCTTATGATTTACTGTTAATTTATTTATGTAAAAATACAATATATACATACATTTCATTATATATAATAAAAGGAAAATAAAATAACAATTTCACTGCATTATCATTTTATAGTAAAAATATACATACAAGTAAATAATATACACACTTCACAAATCAATATAATATGAGGGCATAATAATTATAACATTTGCAATTGAATATTAATTACAACATTAATTTTATTATTATTTTTATTAATTCCAATCTATAGAGGAACCATCTGTATATATTTGAAGATATTTGATTGTCTACTTTAATAGCATTCTTTATAACTAAATATATAACAATTAGGCAAGTGACATAAATAGATTTTGATGAAACTTCATATATATAGATATATATATATATAACACAAAATTATACTAATATACACTATATGCCACAAAAAGTGAACCATTGAATTTTAGATAGCATTAAAAGGTAGGTTTTTAACAGTAAATTATTAGAAGCAATGGTTACGCTGCAACAGTAACTTGACTTTGTCAATTTGAAAGACGACTTGGTGCTATAAGTAGCTAGTGTGTAGTATGGGCAAGGTATATTGATATAAAAAGATAATATTAAAAAATTTGCATTTATTCATTAAAATAATAAGTTTTATTTTCACTACTAAGATAGCATAACAAACAAAACAGTAATTTAAGAATCTGACCATACAAGCCTATCAATGATTCCTTGCATTAACTATGGTAACTAAAATTTACAAATACAAAAATTGCCAGATACAATTTTCGATGATTTGTCTCAGCCATGACTATACATTTTAGCGACTAATAAATAATGTTTTTATTGCATTACAAATTTGGTTTCACTAAAAAGAGATCTGTCAAAAGAACAAATGCAGATTTATTTTCTGTGGAAAAAATATCGTACACCATTTTAATTATAACAATA
>JAATLQ010032478.1:0-14327 GCA_013421005.1 Heliconius erato x Heliconius himera
AAAGAATATTATGAATCCTTCAAATCAATAATTTAACATTTAAGGCTGTTTCTGAATGAGTAAATTAAATTATTCACTGACATCAGCACATTTAACAGAGTATATTATATAGGTAAAAAGAACATAAAGTTACAAAAATATATACGTGTAATAAATAATTAGCTTTATGTATATTTTATAAATATCAAATATCAACAATGGTCGTATTTTTTTATTTAAAACAATCAAAAAATCTTTGATGATAATGTCGTAAAAAAATCATATTAGAAGTCATTATAGTTGTCAATCGATTGTGGATATTAAATCAATAATCATGTATTTTAAACGGGCGAAGCCGTGGGCGAGCCGCTAGTATATAATAAGTAATACAATACAAACCCATGAACCCAGGAGCGCATTTACAAGTGTACCCCTCGAGGTGGTCCACGCAGGTCGCGTTGTTCTGGCACCTGTGAGCCACACAGTCGTCGATGTTCACCTCACAGCGGACGCCGGTGTAGCCAGCGTGACACGCGCAACTAAAATATAAAATATTATTTTAGAAAACGTATATATTTTACAAATCAATGAAACTTGAGCATTTTTTTTAGTTTTGCATGTTGAGTGACGGAACTCATCGCAGCGCTTTGCCTTGTTACCAGAGCGACGAAATAAAAATATCAATTTTAACTATATATACAAAAAGTATTTTCCTCTCGCAGGAAAGGAATGATATGTAGAATGATATGAAACTGTAGAAGATGACGTTATATCGCAAGATTGATAGTTTAATGAAAGGTATATCTGCAAATAACAAATATTTGTTTTTGCTGCGAGAAGCATTGTCTTGAGTAAGTGTGAAGAATATTTGATGTTACTTATTGATTTTGACTTATTTGTCCCAATCATTAAGTTCAATCAGTTCATCAGTTACAACAACAAACAGTCGTAAACCGATATCCAAATACTTCATACAAAAAATATAGAGAAAAATAGAGTCAACTCACTGAAACCGTCCCTCCTCCAGCAGCTCGCAGCGGCCGAAGGCGCAGGGCGAGCCGTAGCAGGCGTCGATCTGGTGCTGGCACACGTCGCCGTGGTAGCCGCGCGCGCACGCGCACGTGAAGCCGCCGCTGGGGGACGCGCTGCAGGCGCCGCGGTTGTGGCACGGGTTGCGGTAGCAGCGGTCGCACTTCGACACCACGTCGGCGGGCGGCGAGCCTGCTTGTGGAGGTGAGTGAAAACAATTCAGTTACTTACACCAGTCCTTCTCAGGTCTGGGGCGTTCACTTTAGTTTGCGTGACGAACGAAGTGTCTTAACACTTAACTCTACCAGCCTGCTATATGCTGGATACAATGTGAAATCAAAAAAAACTAAAGCATATACTCATAATACATACCTTTACAAACAAAAGAACTGGAACTAGTGCTCAACACCAGCTTGTCCCTCATTGGAGGTGGGTCGGCACATCTGGCTATACCTGCCTCCACGTACTCGCCCGCTACTTTCACCCACTCTGACAGCCAGCGGATGGAGCAATCGCAGTACAGTGGGTTCGAACCCAGTGCACTGGGGAAAACATATATAAAATAGGATATTCTTCTAAAATTATAAATGGGACACATTGTGATGATGGATAGATGTTTGTTCCTCTTTCACGTAACTACTGGTCGAATTATATATAACTCTTCAAACAATATTTTAATATAGTTCATACATCAGGATAAGAAATTTACGTAAAGATTTTAAAAATTAAAATATTGTTATATTACTAGTAAGTACATAAAATTTGTGTTATAAATATCACATTATTAACTTGATGCAGTTAACAAAAAAATAATAAATGTATAGAAATATAATATCTTAATTTTTTGCGTGGCAACTTCGGTTTTGAAATGTTGTTTTAAGTCAACAACTTTTACAAAATATTAAAAATTTTATTTACCACGCCAAATTGCTTATCTTTTTAACTTCACGCTGTATCCTGCACATAGCAAAGTTGATGAAACACTCCGTTCACATTAAGAAACTTCCGTTTTCCACTTTCCACTGAATTCTAGAGGTATTATGTACTGAGTGGCGGAACTCAACGCTCCGCTATTCCTCGTTATCAAAGCGCGGCATAAAAATATTAAATATTTCATTTCCCAGAGTGGAAATCGAACCTACAACCATTGCGTATTCAGTCGCACGCTCCGGAGTCACGAAGGCCAGAAATTATTCCTTTGAATTAAAACAACTTACACATGAGATATGGATTCCAAATCTCTGAACACTCCATCAGCTAGCATCGATATGTTGTTGCCGTGTAGAGACAGAACTCGAAGTTGTGTTAAACCTTTGAGGGCATCACGCTGAAATATTAAAGGTTTTATTTTTATTATTTACTGAAATAGGCTTACGGCGGCAGATTTGCCCAGTGTGGGTTAATGATAAAAATCGAAATATTATCATTCCCCTAAGTGGGAATTGTATTCACAATTCTCAAATGTATAATCAAGCCACAAAGTTCTATATCCCGCTTATAGCAGGATAGGGATAGAGGATAAACTCTCCGCTTATTTTTAAGATATTGTTAGTAGAGCAGCGGAACTTAACGTCGCGCTCTAGCTTGCCACGAGAATGAGAAAAAAGAAAATAGTGAATTTTCTCTCCCTCCAGTTGAAATGATATTCTGGACCACAGCAGCTTTAATCCCCTGCGTCAATTATTGATCAAGTAAATAAAAACAAAAGTTACCTGCACACATCTCAGCCTATTGTAACTGACAATCAGAGTCGACAGTTTTGTCAGTCCTTCAAATGTGTTATTAGATAGAACACTAATTTTGTTATTGGATAGGTCAAGGCGAGTCAGTTGTGTAAGGTGCCTTATTTGATCTGGTGAAATGCTTGTTATTTCGTTTGATTCTAAATATCTGAAAACAAAAAAAAATGGTTAGTTGATAGTTGATAGAGTAGATTTAATACTTTGGTATATTATACAATATTATTATATTATTTGACTACCAACTTAAAAAAAAAAATACACAACGCTTTGCCTTTTTACCAGAGGGAGTAAATGTAAAATTTAAATATTAAAATATTTAAAAAAAAAAATAATTATTAAAATATTTAAATTATATTAAAATATTTAAATTTATTTTTATTATTATATTTCTTCAAGCGGCAATCGAATCCACAATTTGTGGCGTTTACCTGCGCCACGGCTGGCCTCAGTCTAGAATATCTATTCATAAATACATATTTCCGACAAATAGTTGTAAAACTCACAACTCCGTAGTGTAAGGGGGTATCCTTGCCGGCATGGAGGCGAGGCGAGCGCGCGCGCAGCGCACGACGGTGCCGGCGCACGCGCAGCCCGCGGGGCAGTAGTCGTCCGGCAGGCAGCCTTTATCCTCCGCTGGACAAACAAAATTATCTTTTAGAACAACCTATATAGTTTGACTTATGTATGGAAAATGTATGCTTGAGGTAGGGGTGCCATTCCCGTTAAAAAGTTGAAGTGAAGTTGGAAATTTTAGGCAATTCGAAAGTCATAATACCTAAAATTTTATATTTTGAGAGTGAGAAACTGATTAAACATTCCCATCTCTAAATCTATCTATGTTCTAATGTACCCAAACACAAGCACAAAATAAATATTTTTCTACTAATATACTTACATGTACACTTAAAATCAGCCAGCTCCAGATGATGCAACTCGGTACCCCTCAACGAAGGTGGTTGGGAACAACTGGCTCCGGTGGACAGTCTTCTGGACCTCAGCCACACACTGACCCAGGATATGTGACAGGTGCAGTGGAACTGGTTGTTTGTTAGAGATCTGGAGGAGTAACATTTTATATACAGGTATTAGGTTTTATTACTACACTTATATACTATTAATATAAAATAAACTTTACATCCTGTATGATACTTACAACGATGTCAGCAAATTGAGATGGTCGAACGATCCCGGCGTGATGCATCTTATCTTGTTATCTGTTAACGATCTAATGAGAAAAATAAAGATATTAAGACGCTTTTATAATATTCAGTATTTAAAAAAACCTAATAATCGAAAGCTGATTTCCAAAACTGTTTAATAATAACAAAAAAAAAGTACAAGTTTAAAGTAAAGAGCGAGAGTTATTTATAATTATAATGTAATTTAATTTAACATTAATAAACAGTGTTAGGTATAATATTATAATATTCACTTTACCTAATCTTTTTAACTCATTTCCAACATAACTAAAATAAAGTGATTTGGATGAAAAAATTCTTTTGCTACCCTCGAAAACCAAAAGCGAAGGTGCAATACTATTGTTAAAAAAAAGGTATAAATCCCATTACAACAAAATATGGACAACTTTCTGAATATATTTCTTTCTGTAGTTTTTATTAATGTTTTCATGTTAAAGTTTAATTTTTTTTATGAAATACTTACAGCGTAGTAAGACTGTGTAATCCGAAGAACATTTTGTCAGTGACTGTTTGCAGTAAGTTGCCATCGAGCAATAGCTCTTGTACGGACGCGGCGCCGTCAAACGCGTTATCTTCTACCAATGTTATACCTAGAAAGAGGAATTTTAGGATACTAAATAGTATTTTCATATAATTATTAGTATAAGTATAGAGTCACGCGGGACAGTAAACACAGTGGTCGAGGGTTCGATGAAATGTTGAAAAGTAAGTTCAGTTTTAGAATCACAGGTACAGCATCTGACTGGAAACGCGACCGTTGTGGGTTCAATATCCAGTCGGCAGAACAAGTTAATTTATTTTTTTTATTCTGGTAGATAAATAGCGGCGTTGTATTCCGCTATTTAAGACACAATGTCCCGAAAATTAAATGGTGTATTGGGAGTGTCTAAACTGTTTTTACTCTTTGCCTACGCTACTATTAAGAAAAATAAATTTAGCGTTAAGCGCCACTTTGTATTATCTCATGATTTATTACATATAATAAAATATATGAATAAATAAAAAATAAAAATAAATAAATAAAAATATATAAATAAAAGAAATTGCACATACCATTATTCCGTAAATCTAATTTTGTTAGATCTGGTAGCCTTCCAAATAAACCATCTGACTTGATCTGACCTAAATTATTGTCCGGCATAATTCTGAAATTAATATAAAATATAAATCTGACCATGTTAAATATACCATAAATGTGTTAAAATGCGTAATAATTATGAGTTTTTTTTGTTTTTAGTATTATAAATATATTAAAAAAAATTATATTATTAAAAAAAAAATAACGTAGCTCAAAGCCAATCATATCCAAGCGCTTGAACTGCTAAGCCTTACGCCCACGCGACAATTTCAAAATAAGAAACATATAAGAATTTTGTCGTAGTTTGATAAGAACGTATGGTTCCTGGTCAGGTCACTAAATGGTAAACAAGAAGTGTGAGTTCGAGTACCACAAGCTCTGAAGCTCTAAAATACTTTGCCAACTTCGAGTGTATTTCATTCTATTTTCTAAATAACATGCTCTTAATTGTTTTATAAAAGTATAAAGTCAAATGATCACCATAATTGTTAACTAATTTTCTTATAAATGTGTTATAAAGCACTCACAAGGCGTAAGTGGTGATCGGCAGGTCCCTGGGCAGGTCGGCGAGCGCGGCGCGCGCGCACGCCACGCGCACGCGGCCGGGCGGCGAGCGCGCGCACGCGCACGCGGCCGGGCACGGCGGCTCGTCGCCGCACGTGTCGGGCGCGTCCTCGCCCGCTGCGGGGCCGATGTAGACCAGAAATAAGTTTTGCATTTTCAAATTTAAAATTATTGAAGTATAGAGTTTCTAAAGTAACAGACTAATTTCAGACAAATTTACAAAAAACAGTAAAATTAAAAACCAAAACTGAAGCCATCGTGGCGGAGCAGCACAGTGTTTATTAAGTGCGTTTAACGCAACGGTTGTGAGTCCGATTCCCACTCGGGGGAATTAATTATTTTCATTTCCTTGCTCTGCTCATTTAATGTCTTGAAAATAAGACTAACATAGGAAATGTCGCAATCAACTGCCAACTCTGCTATATGCGGGATACAGCGTGAAACAACTTGAACACTCACGTTTACATTTAAAGTTCTCCTCTCGCAACGCATCGATTCGTTTCCTATTCATTCGTTTGGGTGAGTCGCATTTCGCCCCAGAAGTTTCTATCGGGTTCTTTCTTAAGTACGCCGCCAGCCATCTTAAGGAACAGTCGCAGGAAAACGGATTTCTGCCTAGATGTCTGAGAAAAGAAGAAAATTAACTACTGTTGCAACAGTATTGTACACGTCGGGGATTTGTGATTAATTTATATTATCTGTATAAATCATGTTATTTAATTTTATCCGTGGTTCCAGGTTCGAAAAAAACAAATTAAAAGTTTTAACATGCTTTCATTGGCTTTATTTACTTGTTATCAATGTAAAAAAAATTAGGAAGGCTTATTTAACTACCTTCTTGTCGTCTGAATACTTGAACTTTACCTTTTTCAATTGGGATTGCTTGTCCTCTGATTGACGACAGTGCAATATCGTCACAACATAAATTCTTTATTCTGAATTCTTGCTCAGGACAAACAGAATAAAAAAATAATAAAAGGCGGTTTTTTAAGTTTAAAAATTGTGTTTTTACTATAGTACCTTCATAGAAGATAATTAAACAGTAAGTTCTTCTTTTCAGTTGGTTCATTTTATATACACTAAAAAATTGTTTAATAAATTTTATATTTTTTATGCAATTTTAGATTAGTTCTCTTTGCTGTGTAGAAGTGTTACTTACAACGTTTGTATGCCAGTGAGAGAGTCGAATGTGCCGTTCTGCAGTGTCCTTATATTATTATCGTATAAAGACCTGAAGAAAGAGAAATTTGTTATAAAAGAGGATTTTTGCTACTACTAGTAAAGTTATGGGTTCAAATTCGTATTGGGAAAACAGTAAAATAATTTGATTTTAGTATAAGGGGTTTCGACTTATGTTAGCTTTTCTTGCCAACTCCCGTACGCTGTGCTCGTTGTGATATATCAAAAATATTTGAAGTTTAACACAATATTTTTTTTACGGTGCTTCCTCTGTATAACAAATATATTGTTTATTCCTTTTTTTCTTCTGTGTGCTTTTTATATAGAAACAATTAATCAATACTTTTACTGTTAGGTAAAAACAGCCTAATGCAATGCATTTAAAAAAAGTGCGTCTATTTTTTAAAGGTGTTGTGAATATTTAAGAATATTTGAAATAATACTTACAATAATTTTAAACTTTGCAAGTCCCTGAAAGTGTCTTTACGTACACAAGTGATTTCATTCGAATTTAATAACCTGAAAAAAAAAAATGAATTAATTGTCTTAAAAATTTACAGTTAAAAGTTAACAGTTTATAAATTTTAACTTATATCTCTCATTTAAAATTTACATAATTCAAATAAATTTGTATTATTATTACATGGTAATTTGATTATTATTGAGGTTTTTTATGTAGGAAACTTACAAAAGCTGTAATGATGTTAGGCCGTGAAATATCCCAGATGGCAGATCTTTTATTTTATTTCCATAAAGAACCCTGTAAATTAAAAAGTTATAAAAAAATCTAAAATATCAGTATTGTATTTTTGTCGGGCTTTTCAAATGTCGGGTCGTATTTTAGTTATTACGTAAATGATAATTTTGAGTTCATGTTCCAGTTAGTTAAAAGTTTTAAGTCGCATAAACCTTAGATTAAAAATTATTTCCTAAGTCTGGTTAGGCAAAGGGGGGCGTTAAACTCTGCCAATTAACACACAATGTCTCTGTGTGAATTACATTCAATTTAAATTTTATCTAACAATGTCAGTAAGAAGGATAATAGAAAAAAAATAAATACAGATTAGTTACTAAATAATAAGAAATATGAAATATATTTTATAAAAAATAAAAATAACGTGGTTAATATTATAGTATTAAAATTAAAGTAATTAAAATAATAATATTTTATTAATTAAGAAGACATGTTATTTATTATAGTACAGATCAAAACTTACAAAGAAGTCAAATGTGTTAAACCGTTAAATGCATCGGCGGCCATTTTGACAATTTTATTATTTGACAGATCAATTCTGGCGACCCTCTTGACAGCTGAGAACGCGCCTGCACCCACCTCCGTTATCTCGTTCTGTTCCAGGCGACTGGAAAGGGATAAAAGATGATATATGTAATAGTACGGTCGACGAGTCGTGGCCACCCTAAAGTAAGGTTTTCCAAACTATTGCGACAGACCGACGGATACACTCGAAATGAAAATAATCAAATGTAATAGCTAACTTCAGGGGGGAAAACTCAAGAGTCGATAATTATTAGGTAATCCAATTTTATAAGTTTGTAAACATTAAATATTACATAATATAATTGGAAAAAAATCCATTCCCAATAAACTGACAATCAAATAAAATAAACATACATTTTTACTCTGCACGAAACGGATCTGAAACCACCACTTTCACAGTATATACTTACATCTCAGTCGCCCTATGTGGAATAGTAGTGGGTAGTTCAGTAAGCAATTTCTCCCTACAATCCACAGTACCGTCCGGAGAACATCTACAGGGTGGTGGACAGCGCGGTTCCGCTGAACACTCTGTAGTTATTGCTGTTGTGGGCCCTGCAAATAGATTTTTTTTAATTTCACCCTGTATTCCGCATACAGCAGGATTGGCAGAGGGAAACTTATTTTAAGTTAAGTTACCCCCGTTAACCATGCAAAGCCCAAATTTCAAAATATTGCGTATTAAGTGGCGGAACTTAATGTCGAGTGTTATGTTTAATGTATGTGTGTTTATTTTAATGTTTGTGTTGTTACCAGAGCTAGGAAATGAAAGTAATTCATTTTACCAAGCGGGAATTGAACACACAACCGTCGTGTTTAGAGTCACACGATCGAACACGTCGACCTCGCGGAAACACGCAATTCGTCATTTACATTTTTAAATATTGATTTCAACTATACAGCGTGTGATTCAGCGTGAAGCTGATTAACTATAGTTTTTTTTAAAATAGTGATTTGGTTAAAATGTTACTTAAGACCATAGACAATAAGGAGGTGTAGAATCGAATAAAGGTGGTATAAAATTTATGAATTAATAAGTTATATATTTCACACTTGACTTTTAGTAATTAGAATAAATAGTAAGTAAAGATGTATTTAAACCTGTGCATGTTAATTCGTGTGCATCTAGTTCCGTGAGTAGGGCACCTCTGAGTGTAGCGGGTGCTTGGCATCTGAAAGAAAATATATTTAGTTTAATTTTCGCGTTCAGCTAGCAGGAAAGGCATAGGGAACCTAGTGTTAAAACACTCCGTTTCCCATTTTCTGCTCAATTTATAAAATATTGCCTGTTGAGTGGCCAAACTCTACGCCACGCTGTGTCTTGTTACCCGGAGCAAAAAATTAATATAAGTCATTCCTTCGAAAAGAAATCCTCAATCGCGTTTTCCCACAGCCCCAAGAAAGAAAAGAATATTATAATAGAAGAAAGGAAGAAAGTCATATCGTTAATATATGATGTTTAAATATAGAAATATTTATTTAGTGAAAGTATTCAATGGTTCACTAGTTGAAACCCACCTTGCCCCAACACCCTGTATACCAGCCGCCCTTACAGCCGCCGACAGACGTGCGACACGACAGTCGCACACGACAGGATTGTCTGTTAGTCGCAATGTGTGTAGACGCGCGACTGATGCGGCTTCCAGGGATAGGTAGGTCAAGTTGTTGTTGTTTAATGTTCTGGAAAGGGATAAAAATATTTAAATTTAAATGAATTATTTGAATATTATTAATTAATAATTGTAGATATTTTGGTTTCACGCTATATTCCGTATATATCAAGGTAGGCAGCGAATCTAGTGTTAAGACACTGCTTTCCTCACTTCACATCCAATTTTTGAGATATTGCACGTTGAGTGGCAGAACTCAACGCCGAGTTCCGTCTTGTTACCCGAGCAAGGAATTGAAAATAATTATTTCAACATTTAAGTCAGACACTGTGCCCCGCTGCGGCACGACGGTTCCTACTATTTATTTGTTTTATACGTATAGTTGACTTACAAAACTTCCAAGCTTTTCAAGTTTTCCAAAGCTTTCTCGTCGATACATTTCAATTGATTCCCGTCCAAATGTAAACTTTTCAGTGCGGTCAGACCTCGAAATGTCCTTCGGCTGATTGCGGTAAGTTCGTTGCGGCTTAGGTCTCTGGAAATTAAAAATAAAATAAGCTGTCTCTTTCTTACGTTAACTTAGGATATATCTATCCTTGTCATAATAAGCGCTTGTCGTTTTGTACGATCATCCAAAAAGGAAAATTAAAATAAAACGTTTTAGAGATTTGTTATTTTTTTAAAAGAATGCAACTAAATATTTAAAAAAAAAAAAATTTAATGAAGGTACAGTTTGAAATCCATTTTTAAATATAGTGATTAATTGCGAATTTAAATCCCATTTATTTAATGTTTATATTCATAATAAAGACATTTAGACAAACTATACAAAGTGCGGTGTTAAGTTCCGCCACCTACACTACCTTGAAACATAGTGGTTACGATTTATAATATACATACAACAATATATCTTGAATATTAAGTTACTTACAAATTGGTGTTAATAAGACCAGACGAGGTACTAACTTGTTTCGAACAAGTTAACAACCCTCGAAAATATAATTTTGGGGGATTGAAATTAATTATTTTTTAACGTCCCTTAAGGACACATAAAAAAGTATCTCTGCTTTACTAAAAAAAAAAGAATAGCTTCATATTTTATCTTTAATATTGGGTAGACATGAGTCTACCCAAATAGTGAGTAGATAAGGAAGCTGAAATAAAACTCTTTTCGCCAGAATTCGGAACATTGTGAATGGAGTGGGGAAACACAACGCCGCATTTTTCATACACGGCTTATTAGGGAAATAGGAAATTTAAAATTTACATAATTTATTCTTCCAGGCGGGAATAGAACCCGTAACCGTCAAGTTACAGATATCTATATGCTATACCACTGTCTCACGATTCATTGCTCAACACGCAGTATGTCAATTTTTTTGCGTAACAAAGTGTTTTGTCACTAGATTCCCTCTGTCCACCTCTGCCTCCGCCTGCCTACCTTAACACTCATATTATTATCATATCTATCTATCTATCTATCTATATATAAAGATATATAAGTAGTTCGTACATTTCAGCTCGGGCCACGAAGCTCTTGGCACGCGATCGTTAAAATTTCACGAACTTCAAACTATGATGATAGTTTCAGCCAGATGGACAAGGCTTTTGAAATTTTAATGTTCATTTTTTATTTTTATGCGTTTTCTATTTTTTTTTTTAGGGTTTCGTACCTTTTAAGGAAGAAATCCTTTATAAAATCACTTTGTTGTCCGTCTGTCTCTCTGTCTGTCTGTCAAGGGCCTTTATCTCAGGAATGCTTGTAGATATCGAGTTGAAATTAAAACCACATACCAAGATCTACGGCCCCATGATTTCTTAAAAAAAATGTATTTCTACATATACTTAATAAAAAAATATAACCGTTTATATAGCAAAAACGCATATTTAGATACTATAAAGGGAGTGTAAAATTAATAGGCTAGTTGTGGCTGTCATCTGTCGTTAAATCCCAAAAATAATAGCCTAAAAGGGGGATAAAAATTGGTATTAAAGCCGCTAGTTCAAGTGAGGTATCAAGTTCAAGTTAAGACACTCTGTTGTGAAGTTAAAGCAAATTTAGATATATTAAGTGTGTTTTCTACTTTCACACTGTGTCCTGCCTATAATAGGACTCGCCAAGAGTCTAAGTTTAAGACTCTCCCGCTCACCAATGTCGACGTCCCAATTATCGAGAGGTTACGTGTTGAGTGGCGGAGCTCAACACTGCGCCTTATCTATCTTAACCAAGGCGGTGAAAGTTAAATGTAATCATTACCCGTAAAGGGGATCGTCTACTTCGCCACGTCAGCCTCATTAAATAATATCTATAATTCAAACAATCCAAGTTCCTAAGCGGAAGATAATAAGAAAATTAATATTAATTAAATCAAATCATATCCATATTATTATAGCTTTTAGGGTATCTGTCGAAAATTGCTAGCTATCTGTTTCGTCTGAATAATTAATTGCGTTCCCGATTGGGCGGCGCTACTCTGTTGAGTGGGAAAATTGTGGATATGGCGTTTTGATTGTATGGAAATATGGAATTTATATGAAAATATGAGGGTTTTCTAACATCTGTATAGATTCTCATTTTCTCATTGTCTGATTGTAAACGCGGCGGTTGTAGCTTCGATTCTTATTCGATTCTGAGGCCAGTCGTGGCGCAGCGGCACGAAGTGTGACTGTAAAACCGACTGGTTGTGGGTTCGAACTCTACGATCTCCTACTCGAGGAGATGAAATATTCACTTAAATTTATATTTCCATTTCTTCGCTCTGGTGTCAAGGCTAAGCGCGGCGTTGAGTTCTGCCACCCAACACGCAATGCCTCCAGAATTCGGCAGAAAGTGGGGAACGGAGTGTCTTAACACTAGGTTTCCTCTGCCTACCCTGCTGTGTGCGGGATACAGCGTGAAGCTGATTTATTTATTTTTTAAATGTGTTTAGAAATATTGATTTGATGATTTGATTGGAGTTTAATGAGGTTTGATTTTGGAATATCGAATAGAATTCCGCGGAGATTGGAAAACGGAAGAGTCTTAATGGGAACGGAGTATCTTAACACTAGGTTCCCAGGTTCCCTGTGCCTATTCTGCTGTATGTGGGACACAGCGTGAATTTTTTTTTTTTAATAGGTTGAAATTGTACGATAACACAGTATACCATCTCCACATATTTCAACTTCCTGTATCTTTCGCTAGCGGAAATCAATTACTCTATCGTTATATATTATTAATATTTGATGAAAATCGGAGGTCTTTTGTTCTTTAAGTGCAATACAAGGTTCAAACATTTGGATTTGTTTATTTTTTGAATCAGTTAAAATTGATAAATTATTTCGTAATTTAGCATATTTGTTTGAAGTATTTGTATTTGATTTGATTTAATTTGTCAATAACGACTAGTTGTTACTGACAGCTTTGCCCTTGTGGTCCAATGACAGTGTATGAGGTAATAGGATGCAGGTACAATGGAATACATAGAAATGATTATGCCACTCAACGCGCATTTAAAAAAAAAAAACTAGGTGAAAGTAGTTGAACAGAGAGTAACTATAACATTGGTTTCTCTCCGCCCACCCTGCTACATGCAGGATACAGCTTGCAGTTAAAAGTATACGTGATTTCTCCCACAAAATGATAACTAGTATTATTTTTTTACATCAAAAGCTAGACCTCTGTAGTTACTGCAAGTGGTTAAAGTGGGAGTTGCACTTCTTTTTAGGCACAGTAGGTTAAGACTTGCCTCATTATAATGACACCTCTCGAGTGTTTTAAGCGGTTATTTACGCATATTCTAGAATGTGTGTTACCAGTATTAAGTATGTTTTTTTTTACCATCACACTGTATCCCGCATGTAGCAGGGTAGGCAGAGGGAACCAGGGAACTTAGTGTCGTGACACTCTGTTCCCCACTAATTCCGCTGAATTACTTTGTTAAGTTCATAAGTATGTTAACGTTCTTAAATACTGACTGTCTTTATTTTGTAAAATACTCTCTTATAAAAAAACTTTATTTTTTGTTTAGCATATAGAATTGAAAACGACAAAATGATTTACTAACTCCATAATTTCTCCAAAGAGACTATGTGGCTCTTTAGACGACAATTTTGAATATTTTTTATAATCTTGAAAAGACAGAAGGCACATGACATTTTTCACAAAAATATATTTCTTAATCACAATATGTTGCAGTATGAACGTTGAATTCGCCAGACCAGGTGAGAATTGAAAACTGCTCCGAAAGTCAGATGACATAAGAGATTTTTAAGTAAAGCTATATTAGACTCTTTAAATTTTAAACTTTGGGCACCCTATACAAAAGAAATACGTTACGCGTTCTTGTTTTATAGTTAGATCACAATGTGCCGGCGTAGCTCGATGTAACCGATCCAAAGAGCTCCCCACGATGTTTATGTTTCTTTTTTTTATCCTATCCTGCATATGCCAGGGTAGACAGAGGTAAGTTGGGTACATAGTGTTAAGACACTCCGTTTCCCACTTTCTGCCAAATTCTGTTGACCGTGTTGAGTGGCGGAGCTCAACGCCACGCTTTGTCTAGTTGAGGTTGTAGAGGGAGGAAATGAAAATACTAAATATTTCACTTCTTCGAGTGGGAATTGAATCCAAAAGCGTTGCACCCTGGTACCACTGCGTCACGACAGCCTCATCAATTTTTTTAAAGT